>JASDQU010882794.1:0-13965 GCA_032191745.1 Picea mariana
ACAGAGGTAAGTTTCCTTTAATTTATTTTAATTGTGATGGTATTGGTCATTTTGCTAACAAATATCCTCATAAGAAAAAGAGAAATGATGAAGGTTACTCAAAAGGCAGACAAACATATAAAGGTAAAAGAACTACAAAGAAAGTTTTCAAGAAAAACTTTTGCACCAAAGAAGACGTCTCATCATCAGATGAAGATGAAGTTAGTGACAGTGAAACATGGAGAGTTATATTCATGGCAGTAGAAGACTCTGATAAATAAGACTCTGAAGAAGAATATGAAAAAGTATATGAAGAAGAAAATGAATAATAAATTGAAGAGGCAATAGTTGACTTCCGAGAAGAATTAATGAGTGCCATAGAAGTTATCAGAAGAGAAAAGAAGAAAAGCAAGAAACTATAAGCAGAACTAGATAAGAAAAAAGACACTCAAGAACTAGAACAAATGATCAAAAAATTGAAGGTTCAAATAGAACAAGATAAAAGAATTGAAGAAACACTCAAAGAACAACTATAAGGAAAGGACAAGATCATTGGAAACCTGGAAGCAGAGATTGTCACACTAAGAAAGGATAGTCAAAAGAAAAATATGCAGAATAGCTCAAAAGTTCTGGATGATATTATCAGCAGTCAAAAATCTTATCTTGACAAGTCCGGACTTGGACACAATCAGACAAAAAAGGGATCAAGCTTCAAAACAACAGAGCAAGAAACAAATCCAAAAAGTTATGCAGAAACAATCAAAGGGGATAAAAATATATACAAGGAAGATTACAGGGACACTCCTCCACCAAGAAAATTCAGATTTCAGAATCAACAATAGATAGACAGGCCTCAAGAAGAAGAAGGATTCATAAGAGCACCTCCTTTCATAATATCTTCAACTACCAGGTATCAAACTATATTTTTTGGTTTATGTTATGCTTGTAATAATTTTGGACATAAAGTTGTAAATTGCAGAGCTAACAACAGGAACAATAACTACTTTGAGAGCCATACACAAAGGGGTTATTCAAGAAGACCTAATGAAACAAAGAGAAAAAGTTACAACAGGTTTGAATCCTTGAGCATTGAAGTGGAATGTTACAAATGTAACAATTTTGGACACATGGCCAAAAATTGTAGAATGGAAGTCCCTCCTAAAGAACCTCATCAGAATCACAAACAAGAACCTCAGAAAATGACATGGATAAGAAAGCAAGATCAGTATAGCAATGAAGAATGCACAGTTGCTCTACAAGCTAAACAGAAGAAACATGGTTGATATGTTGACAGTGGATGTTCAAAACACATGACAGGTGATAGAGACAAGTTTCTTACATTACGAAAGGAAAGAGATGGATCAGTCTCATTTGGAAATGATGATTCATCCAAAATCATTGGAAAAGGCACAGTCTGAATTGGGAACAAGAATGAAAACGCAGAAAATGTTCTACTAGTATAAGATATGAAACACAATATTTTAAGCATGAGTCAAATGTGTGAACAAGGTCATAAAGTTACTTTTGAATCACAAAAGTGTGAGATAAGAAAAGAAGGTTCCGGGAAATTGGTTGCTACAGTTGCAAGAACTTCAAGCAACATATATGTGTTAAGCAAAATTGGAAATGAAAAGTGTTTTCTAGGAAAGGAAGATGAAAGTTGGCTATGGCACAGAAGAATGGGTCACATACATTTTGATAACCTTGTGAAAGTCAGCAAAAGAGAAGCAATCCGAGAAATGCCCCAGATCACGAAACCAACCAATACTTTATGCAAGCATTGCCAACAAGGAAAGAAAACAAAGACCAAGTTCAAATCAAAGGAATATTCAACAACAAAACCACTGGAAATTGTGCATACTTATCTAGTTGTACCAACTACAACAAAAGGCTTAAAAGGTGAGAGATACTTTATGTTATTAGTTGATGATTATACAAGAATGACTATAGTTTTCTTTCTCAAGAACAAATCAGAAGCTTTTGAAAATTTCAAGATCTACAAGGAAATGGTTGAAAATGAGATGGATTCAAATATCAAATTCTTAAGATCAGATAATGGAGGAGAATTAACGTAAAAGGAATTTATGGACTACTGCAGAAATCATGGAATAAAAAGGCAATTCTCTGTCGCTAGGACACCTCAATGGAATGGAGTTGTTGAAAGAAAGAACAAGACAATACAAGAAATGGCTCGAACAATGATAATGGATTCAAAGTTGACAGATATTTTTGGACATAGGCAGTGCATACAGCGGTTCACATTCAAAATATAGTAATGCTCAGAAACAACACTGATAAAACTCCCTATGAGCTATGGAAAGGAAGACCATCAAATGTGAAGCACTTCAGATTTTTTGGAAGCAAATGCTACATCAAAAGAGAAGATGGCAGAATGGGAAAGTTTGACTCTCGTGTGGATAAAGGAATACTTGTTGGTTACTCAAGTACAAGGAAACCATACAAGTGTTACAATCTAATATTAAACAAAGTTGTGGAAAGAATCAACGTAACAATTGATGAAACAGGCAAACCAGAATCAAAGGAAGAAGAAAAAAATTCAATGAAACAACTTTTTGAAGAAGAAGATGAAAAAGAAGAAGAAGAGGAAGATGAAGATGAAGAGAATCTGACAGAAGTAGAAGAGAAAGTTCAACAAGTATCTCCAAAGACACCTAGCAAATGAGTACAGAAGAATCATTCTTCAGATTAGATTATTGGAAACAAAGATGCAGGAGTTGAGACTAGAAGAAAAATCCGTTCACCAGAACAAACACACCTAGCACTCTTATCTACAATTGAACCAAACTGTTTTGAAGAAGCCAACAAGGATGAATTTTGGAATAAGGCCATGGATGAAGAATTGGATCAAATAGAGAAAAATGACACTTGGGAATTGGTTTCAAGACCAAAGAATAAGAATGTGATTGGCACAAAATGGGTTTTCAGGAATAAATTGAATGAAGATGGAAAGGTTACAAGGAACAAAGCTAGATTGGTATGTAAATGATATGAACAGATTGAAGGAATCGACTTTGAAGAGACATTTTCCCCAGTTGCCAGAATGGAATCAATCTGTTTGCTTTTAGCTTATGCATGCTCCAAAAATATTAAAGTATATTAGATGGACGTAAAACCATATTTTCTGAATGGGGAACTTGAAGAAGAAGTCTACATTGAACAACCAGAAGGATTTCATTTGTCAAAGAACAGAGACTATGTGTGTAAATTAAAGAAGGCCTTGTATGGTCTAAAACAGGCTCCTAGAGCATGGTACTCCAAACTGGATAAGTATCTGCAACAGACAGGGTTCAGAAAAGGAAGTGCAGACAACAACCTCTACATCAAGGTAATATTTTATTAATTGATGTTTATGTTGATGATATTATTTTTGGTAGTGATGATGATAGGTTAAGCCAAAAAATTGCAAAAGACATGTAGAATGAATTTGAAATGTTGTTACTTGGAGAACTATCCTTCTTTGTGGGACTTCAAATGCGTCAAAGCAACCAAGGAATTTTTATTTCTCAAACCAAGTATATCAGAGAAATTCTAAAGAGGTTCGGAATGGAATATTGCAAGCCAGTTATCACTCCCATGCAAACCAGTTGTAAATTGAGCAAAGATGATGATTCAAAGTCTACAGATCAGAGGAAATATAGGTCAATGATTGGCAACCTACTATATGTGACAACATCCAGACCAGATGTAATGTAGGCAGTTGGACAGGTGGCATGATTTGAAGCAGCACCAAAGGAATCACATGTATTAGAAGTAAAGAGGATCTTCAGATATCTCAAAGGAACATAAGAGCTTGGATTATGGTATCCAAAAGGAAAATATCTATCACTTATTGCCTACACACATGCAGATTGGGAAGGTTGTATTGATAACCGATGAAGCACCAGTGGAGCAACGTTCTACTTAGGTGAGTGTTTGGTATCATGGCTAAGCAAGAAACAAGCATCGGTATCTCTATCTACAGCTGAGGCAGAGTATATTGCAGCAACAACATGTTGTACACAAGTTATTTGGATGAAACAAACTTTGACAGATATACAGGTTGAGTATGATGAGCCCATTCCAATATATTGTGATAATACAAGTGCCATCAATATCTCAAAAAACCCGGTGATGCACTCCAAGATGAATCACATTCCAATCAAGTATCACTTTCTACGGGAACAGGTTACAGGAAAGAACATTAGAGTTGAGGATGTGGGAAGAAAAGAACAAGTGACATACATCTTTACAAAACCACTTCCACGAGAAGCCTTTGAATATCTTCGCCAAAGACTTGGAGTTATTTCTACTCCAAAAAGGAATGATTTTTCAATAATTTTTGAATGCTTATCTTATATGTCTTAGATGTACACGAGGAAGCACCATAAGAGGACAGTCTGTCAGGGGGAGCAACCCCGGATGGGAAGATACCTTTTCCATTGATGACAAAGGGGGAGATATTTATCAGATGCATAGGATAGAAGCACGGTTCCAGGGGGAGCAGATTTATCAGATGTAGAGGACAAAGGCATGTTTCCAGGGGGAGCATTAGTGATATGATTTCAGTATTGCATCAGAGTGTTTCCATTAATGCCAAAGGGGGAGATTGTTGATTAAGGTTGGTTGTTATTGATGTCAACCCTTGAAGAAAGCCCCGTAGCACAAAGGCTTGGGTAATGGACCCAATACTGTTTTATGTAAATATGACTCATTATTGTTTTTTCATGGTTTATAAGAAGTAAATATGGATTAACTCCAAAGTGGTCCCCTTATAGTGAAATCCCTCATGGGAAGACACTTTGTGGAGTAGGAGAACCCATGCTTAATTGTGGAATAATGAGATGAATGAAAGTGATTTTGTTAGGGAAAATATCCTATATGGATAGTGCTTTTCATTTAATTTCTGGTGGTATGTGGAACATCACATATTTCCGCACAGTTAGAGAGTTATGGCAATGAGAAGTTGGAGACCCCAGGTTTGGGTAATGGACCTAGGTTTGTTTGATGGGTAATGGTATGAGTTATGATATGTTTTCATATAATAATATTCTATATGGATAGTACATGTCATTTCATTTATGGTGGTATGTATAACGTCACATAACTCCTCACATTTTGATATTTATGGCCTTACAAAGTTGGAGGACCCTCATATGTCATCTAGAAGCCCCAAAAGCTCAAAGTAGTCAAAGTGGTATAAGAGAATTTAAAAGGTAAATAATAAAGTGAAGTGATGAGTGTATTATAATTCAAGGTGAATAAAAAATAAATTATTTCAATAATAAATTTAATGGAGAAATTAGAAGTGGACCCAACCCTAAAATAAGGAAAGTGGGCCAAGTGACCTAGAAGATGTTTTTAAGGAAGCTACTTGGAGAGTTTAAATAAGAGGCAAGGCTCTCTTATTTGAATCACACTTGAGCATAATGAATATCTATATGTATCTGAGGTAACTAAGTATATCTAAACCACAATTCTGAGTGAAGGTGAAGAAAGGAAGGCCAAAATGCAAGGAAGGATAAATTCTTTTGATGGTGTTTTCTAAGGTATGTTATTTACACGTCATCTCATCATTGTCGATATAACTTTTTTTTATATAATGATTTAGACCGTGAAATTGCTATGAAAGTGAGAAAACATATCCAAGTATCTGTGAAAAACAATTTAGCTTGTGGGTCGTTGTATTTGGGGAGTTACACTCTGTGGAAAATAGGGTTTCTGGCCAGTCCTGAAACTAGTCAAAATCAAGTGTTTTGGGTAAAAATGTCATAACTTCTTCATAACAGATCCCAATTCAGTGATACCAAATGTGTTGGTTAGGGTACAGTCTATAATATGTTTTGTAATAGTTTGTGTAATAGTTTCAAATCATTTCATCAAATATTTTGTGTGGGGCACTCTCTACAAGGTTGCTCTCTAGAATAAGCTAGAATTCAGCAAGGTATGCCATTTTTGCTATAAATCCTTTTATGAGAAGTTCCAAGTAGTGACACTTGGAGGAATCGCATTAAACACACTGAAGAACATTGTGTATTAGTTTCATATCTTTATACATTACAGGTTCAAATTTATGATTACTTCAAGTTAGGGTTGTTGACTAATCCAAAACTAGGCATGTGGGACTAAAGAAAAGTTTGATGAAAATGCTAGTCTCTTGTTTTTAAAGTTAACGAAGGTTTGCAAGAATGTGATCATATACACCATCTCTATTACAAAGCTACAAAGCAGATTTGGATGATGAAATTGATGAGGGATTTTGGTTGTGGTACATGTTGAGTACATGGTTGAGACAAGTAGTTGATGAGTTGGCGCACATACATGAGGTGTATAGTTGATGATGTTGGCACATATTGATGAGTGATAGTTGATGAGTATTTGACACATGATTGATACATACTTGGTACATGGTTGGATGCACTTGTTTATGGTACAGGTTGATTACAGGTTGGTGCATGGTTGAGCCCTTGTTTATGGTACAGGTTGATTACAGGTTGAGGTACAGGTTGATGCATGGTTCATGCATGGTTCAGATTTATTGGTACAGGTTTACAACAATATATCTCACAGTGATAGTGTGACAGTGGTTCCCTCATTCTACTTATACTTCAGGGTGGCAGGACGGGGCAATGACAGGTGGTTGTAGCCACCTTTCAGTTGTAGCCAGAGAACATTGGGGGTTGTAGCTAGAGAATTAGGGAGTTGGATATTCCCTTGGGTTGTAGCCTGAGAAACTAGGGGGTTGGAGCCTCCTTCCAGTTGCAGCTGGAAAACAAAGGAAGTTGGTGCTTCCAATGAATGTAATTCTTCAAAACATATAAGAAAAAACATTCCATGGTTTTCTCCTAATTTGGGTTTCCACGTAAAACACTGGTGTACTGTGTATGTGTGTGATTGTTTATTTCTTACTTCTCATTATTGGATATAATTCTACATTGATATAACATTTGAAGAAAAAGGATTATAATTATGCTATTACTAATTCACCCCCCCCTCTCAGTAATCCAATAGTATCTATAATAATATTAATATATTTTTAATGTTATAGTCAAGCTAGACACC
This sequence comes from Picea mariana, assembly GCA_032191745.1. NCBI lineage: Eukaryota > Viridiplantae > Streptophyta > Pinopsida > Pinales > Pinaceae > Picea > Picea mariana. Next base: position 7,039 of record JASDQU010882794.1, read on the forward strand.
AAATTTGTGTATGAGACCCTCTTGTTTTTGTGGGACAAGGGATCCCCTCCACGAAGCCATTTGACTACTAAAGTCTACAGATGTTTACATACCCTACCCCATTTTAGATTTGAACCTGTAACATCCAAATATGAAACACATGTTCTTAACCCCCTCTATCTATCAAATAATGATATAAATGTTAAAATAACTCATTATCATTTTCTCCATCCATTTAAAGGGACACCTCAACACTAAAGTGTATTCCATGGCTAAGAAAGGAACACTTGAACTAGTACAATGATGCATGTATGTAACGATGGTGAATTTTAATTGAAGAGTTGAGGTTTAGATACCATGAGATGAATAAACATAAGGATAATGTGGGTTAATAAACCTTTTTTCATCCCACATATAACAATTAAGAAGCCATGAGAAGGTGGTGATTCCAGCCAACATTGGTCTCTATCTTTCAATATATATGCTAATTTTACTCTCCTATTATCTAATCTAGTGTATCATACCCATATATGCTCCTTTTACTCTCTTATTAGTTAATCTAGTGCATCATACCCTCATGATTTCATCTCATGCATAGAAGTGCAACATACCCTCATGATTTCATCCCATGCATGGAAAACCTAGCATGGAGGGTTTATCTCCTATCATCTCTTTAATCCAAGCTTGTGATTACTAATGAAGAGATGAAATTTTCCTTAAAATTGATCATGTGTATTCTACCTCAACATTCTCAGTTTTCTCTTCTGGTGTTTCAAGCTTTCTCAACCCTCTTTTCTTGGATCAATTTTTTTTTTCAGAGGGGTTCTTATAGTTTGGGAATTCAATATTGTTCATTATAACTGTTGTCTCTCCAAGGTTGGGGATGTGTATCAATTCAATAGAAAGGTTTGAATGTTCTCCAAGGATTTTTATGGAATCAATCAAAGTTTGTAAATGAGCTCTAGATATGTGAAAATTTAGACAACCTAGGTTGAAAGGAAAGAGTTAGAAGTGACCAAGGTTCATGAGTGGCTCTGCGGAGCCAACAAAACACTCTTTTTATCTAGAAGGAAAAAATAAATAATCCCAAAGAACCCTTATTATTCTTAGAATGAAATTTACATAGTTGGATGCAACCCTTTCTACTACAGTGAATTTGGTTATATATACAATGCAACAAAGATAATACATGTCGATAATGAGATATTCTAAGAAAATTCAACTAGTCACAAAATGTTCGACTACCCAGAGGATATAAAAGAACCAACCATGTGGAATTAATTACCATATTGAATGTCTTATATATTTTCTTGACTTCTATAGAACAATATTTTATTCCACATGTTTGAATTTACTTTTGTAAGCTTGGAATCTAACTATCCATTCTCCTTTGTTCTTCTAGCAAGTTCCATTTTCAAATCCAAGCTCTGTGATTTGTCAAAATATGTTGGTGCTTTTTATTTCTCATCAATTCTAAACCATCACTTACATAACATCCTTTTTCTCTCTCGTCAAAACTCAACAACCTTAAGTGTCAACCCAATTTCACTCTACATTATCATATATTTCAAATTTTACCATATATCATCATATTTTCCCAATTTCACTATACATTATCATATTTTCTTAAGTGTCAACCCAACTTCACTTTACATTATCATATATTTCCAATTTTACCATACATCATCATATTTTCCCAATTTCACTACACATTATCATATTTTCTAAATTCAACTAGTGTAGTGTAGAGTAATGTAGTGTAAAGTAATGGGATAAATTCTTCATCTTACCACATCTTCTAATAATTCCACATGGCTCTATCAATTTCTTATGCATTCTCCAAACTCTCAAAATGATGGTCCAAGATAATAAAAGTAAAGGATGATGGAGAATGTATATTTATTTATCCTACCACCCTAACAAATGAATATGACATTAAGTTGGAACCTTGAATGGACTATTATAATGCATATTTATCCTACCACCTTGACATTAAGTTGGGACCTTGAATGGAATATTACAATGCATATTTATTCTACCATTTTGACATTAAGTTGGGACCTTGAATGGACTATTACAATGCATACTAAGGGATTTCTAATATCTCTACTGAATTGATAAGTAAACATTTCATTATTTTGATAAGGACATGCATAATGGAAATAAGGGTATGACCACTTTAGGAAGATTATCTTGGTTATTAATATAGCTCACTCAAGTGAGCCTCCCACCCTTTCACAATTTCAGTATTTCCATTAATAATAATAATAATGAGTTTAATATGTTTTTTTAGTATCAATGCAAATTAATAATTTTGTTCATTTTCTTTTAATATGTTTGTAAAGTATTTTTTATTAATATTAACATATTTAATTCAATTTTTTATTTTACACTACCATTTCCATTAATCACCATTTTAAGAACTGTTTTAATAGGTTAGGAGATGCATGTGTAGGAGATGCATGTGTGTACATATAGTCTATATGCTATACCTATGTCACGCTCACTCTTTGACCACCTAATTTTTGGGTAGTTGAAAGTGTGTATGTTTGGGCTTGCCAAAGAGCATTATTCACTTTTCTTATTGAGCAAATTAATGATGATCCTAAAATATCCTTTCAACTCTATACTCAAAAGATTGAATTTGAGAGAGATTAATCGAATGGACGAGGGTGTGAATATAAATGTTTGCAAGAATATCTTTTACATTTTTTAAAATATCCTTTCAACTCTATACTTAAAAGATTGAATTTGAGAGAGATTAATCGAATGGACGAGGGTGTGAATATAAATGTTTGCAAGAATATGTTTTACATTTTTTAATTGAGTAAGTTAAAGATAATTTTAAATTTTCTTTCCAACTTATATTTGAAAAATTGATTAGATAACAATTTATCCCTTTTTGCACAATGCCAATTTCATTTTTTTAATTGTATAACACTAATTTTTTTATTAAAAAATCTTAAAAATATTTATTTGTTATCCTTAGTCACCACTCATTCCCTATCAAAGTAATATTTCCCTTAGTCACCCTCTCAAAATTATGATTTTCAAGACTTGTTTAGGGAATTCCATTGCATAAAAGACTCTTGGTAGTTTATCTTTTATCTTGTTTTTTATAAGGTTGAATAGAGTTGAGAAAGAGTTACCCCTTAAATTTATGTTTCTTCTTAGTTTTGTTTATGGAATTCCACTCATTACCTATCAAAGTAATATTTTTTTTAGGGATTTCCATTGCATAAAAGACTTTTGGTAGTTTATCTTTTATTCTGGTTTTTATAAGATTGAATAGGATTGAGAAAGAGTCACCCCATTAAATTTATGTTTCTTTTTAGTTTTGTTTAGGAAATTGTTTTTTATAAGATTGAATAGGATTGAGAAAGAGTCACCCCATTAAATTTATGTTTCTTCTTAGTTTTGTTTAGGAAATTCCATAGGTTTTTAAAGAATTTATTTTTATCATTGAAACCAACGATAGAGAAAGATAAATTAAATGTATTAAAATTATTAAAAATATATATTATCATAGAATTTAATATAAAGAAGATGTTGTCAAGTGGTTAGTCATAACATCATTAACCACTTGACATCATTATATGTCAGCTTAGAAAATATAATGTACTGAAAATTATTATTATTAATAATAATAATATATTAGTCAAGTATTAATTAAAAAAAAAAATTATATATACAAAATTTTGATATGTAAAAATAATACAAAATTTATAAATAATAACAATAATATTACATTTTAGCTAAATAAAATATAAAAAAGATAAAACTACAAGCACAATTTTGTATAGTGATTTCTTCTACAACGTTAAGGTAGTCTTTACAATGATTAGCATGGGGTAGATAAATGTTGAAACCACCTATTTCATCCTAGACTACTATTTCGAACCTCAACAATGAGTAGCATGGGATATTGACTTTTTCTAGATATAGATAGATATAGATCAATGCTAATGTTGGATATTGATTTTTTTTTAGATATAGATCAATATTGAAACCACATATTTCATTCTAGACTACTCACATATTTTATTCTAAACTACTATTTCTATTTGTGATTGGTTATTTGTGATTGGTTAAGAGCATGTCTTCTTCATATATAAATGAAAAGTTTAATAATCTAAAAACAAAAAACATCTCACAAAAATGGAAATCTACTTTGTTACAAAAGTTTACATATCTTGAAACAAATTAAATATTATAAACATATCAAAATATACATAAATATAAATTTAATTTCAATAAAAATATTATTATAATGTAAATATACACATCTTATTAGTAATCAAAATTATGATTATATATATGTGGAGGGAGTTTCTAATTATATAGAAGTGAGTGAATACAGCTAACCTAAATTTATTTTAAACATAAAAAAAATAAAAATTTTAAAAATTAATCTCTTTACAAACATAACATGACAAATCAAATTAAAAACTAAATTAAATTTAAAATAATTATAATAATAAAAAGTCAACGGTATAGTATTAATATTAAGAAAGTAAAAAATAAACCACATTTAAATTTCTTATAAGGTGAACATCACTACCTACTTGCCACCTACATGCTCCCCACCTACCACTCCATACAATTTTTCCCTTACATGAAGATCACTAACCTGCTTCCCACTGGTATACACATTTGCTGCATGTAGGCGGTAGATCCGTACCCAACTTACGACAATCATAAGTATTTATCCATGCCTCTATTTGTAATTTGATGTAGTAGCGAGTGAATCGTGAGCTAATTGACAGGATTCATTCATGCTTTTCGATTTTAGTAAGTTGCTTATACCAGGAAGCCTCACCCCGTGAAGTTACGAGTTCTTAAGGGCAGTTTGGTAGCTAAAATAACAAGTGTTCCCATGAATTTGAAACCCCTCCATATAATGAATGAGTTTGCAATTTATGTATGAATGTTCAATGAAGTGAAGCCATTTTTTTCAAGGTTTTAAGATTTAAAAGAAGTTTTCTTTTTTACAATTTGAGGCCTTGGATACATGATAAATTTGAAGTTAAAATAAATATATAATAGTATATTATTTAAAGAAGTGTCATTAAAACATTTATTTAAGTAAAAGTAATAGTTTTATTTCTTTTATTCCAGAAAAACTATTAAAAACAATTTATTTAAAATCTTATTTATTATTTATAAATTGAACAATAAACATTTTAAAAATTTACATAATTTTTTTATGTTAAAGTTTTTCATGAATATGAATATTAATTTTTTTTTAACCAAAATAGAATTTGTATTAAGTGAAAAGAGTTGCAGCAGGTTTAGAACTAGTTACATGTTGTTGGTTTTTATTGTTTTAGAAAAAATTAAAAAATATTGGAGATTACTACAAAAAGATTTTAATATATTGCAAAATAGATGTTGGCCTATAAGTGGCTTGTTTCACATATATGCCTAAGAGACATAAATTGAAATAAATAAAATTAATGATAAGTTGGAGCACCATCTTCTTCTTGCCCCTTCTTGGACTAGGGGAAGCTTTGTCCTTCTATCTCCATTAGTGGGTGGACCATCTCTTCATCCTTAGGCTCAAACTAGATTGATTTCTCAGTTTCCCTATTATTGGAATCCATTGATAAGGAATCATGGTGTAAATTGAATGCTAGGATGCAAAGGAATCATGGTGCAAATTGAATGCTAGGAATCCATTTGCTTTTGATGCACTAAAATGCTCATAAAGTTGGCATTTTTGTTGATGCATGCATGCTTGTTCTCGGTGAATTTTAAACACATTGACAAAAGAGAGCTTATGTTTTCTTGAATGAGGTCTTCATCGTGTCCCATGACTCTTTGACACTCTTGCACATCTCTATTGTCCATATTGACCAAACCTGCACAATAGATCTGAAGAGGAAGAACAAAAGGAGAACCAAATTTTCTATTCAAATAAACAAGCATGACCTTAACAAAAGTGTTGAGATTATAGAATTTTGAATTTGAAATTCTAATGAGACAAACACCGTGCCTATAAGACAAAGTCCCTTCTTGAGAGATTGAGGAAAAAAACAAAATCCCAATACTGCACCTATATTCAAAGCACATATTTTTAGCAAAAGGATGCTCCCTTACACCCTTAACACTCTATACTTTGACCACTACTACTCCATGACCTACGTCTTCTAAAATGGCCAAATTCAGGTTCTAAAAAAATATGCAAATAACTGTTAGCACCATGATTTTCATGGCTAAGGTTAGAGGTTTTTCAACAGTTTGCAAAGTCATGTCTATGAGCACAACTATTGTTTTTAGCGTCTGGAATCATCCAACATCTCCAAGGGTCGGTTTCAAAAGGAATATTTATTATTTCTTATTTTCATTTCCATTTGCAACTGTGGACTGCAAAATCACCTGGTACACAAAAAAATCATATTTTTATCATAACTTTTAAATGTCGATACGGGTTCTTCTGAAAGTTTTTGTGGAGATGAATAGTAATATAATTGACTTGTTGACCAAAAATCAACCTGACCCAGTTCGTATTTTTCGAGAAAAGTGGAAATCATCACCTATAGGGAAGTTTGCAATGAATCTTGAAATTGTTTTGCAAATGCTAACAGACTGATAAATACAAGTTGTAGGAGGGTTTCCACCGGTCTGAGGAGGTTTGAATGGGTTCTCAAAGAGTATTTAGATACCAAGGGACACTTGTACCTAACATTCAACTCCACTAAATATCCATGCAATGAGTTGGTTCCAGTTGCATTTATTCTAAAAGACAGTTTCCAGGAATCAAGGAATTAGTTTGATTTTTTGTTTACTAGATGTCTCTAAGGCATAGAATCTGATGCATGGAGTAGGATTCGACCTCCTAAATATATGATTGATGTAATTTTCTATTGAAATGGGTTGGGGGGAGGGGACTATTGTAAGGGGGATCAAAACTTGTTTATATCTTTGAAGTTAATGCAAAAGTTTTTT
>JASDQU010882794.1:14018-34158 GCA_032191745.1 Picea mariana
TCAGGGTGTTTATGTTTGATATTTGTTTCTTGTATATCATTTCTGTGATTATGTTTTTATTCTATCATTGTATGAGATTAAGTGGTAGGAATGCATCCATGTTTGATGCTCCTTTCACATTGATGATGTTTGTTATGTGTAAATGGTTACTTTTACAGAATTCATCTTCATTTGATGTTCTGTTTAGTAATTAATCTTTGTGTCATTTCTTATAAAGTTGCACTGGATATTCACCCATTGATTGATGCCCATAGTGTATTGGTATTTCTTCTCCTTTCAATATCTCATATCACATCATTTATTTGTTGAGCATAGCACCGATTTTTCCTTAAATATGCAGGAAGAAACTGTTGGAGAAATTTCTATTTTTGGCACACTAGTTCAGTGGGAGTAACACTAGTTCAATGGGAGTTAACTGACTAGTTCTATTTTAGACTTTAACACTAGTTCCATGGGAGTTAACTGACTAGTTCTATTTTAGACTTTCAAATATTATACCATCACTATTATGCATGCATTCCTAATTATAGGATGTCATTGCCTATATGAGTGAAGATCGCTCACTCATTGATAAGATCATAATATACATTGATTCTCATTCTTCATTGTGTATCTCTCTTAATTTTCTTGATAAGCTTTGTTTGTGTATACTTTAGCTAGGTCTCCTGTGTAGGTTTTCATGAAAAACTAACATGGTATCAGAGCTACACTACTTGGAGCAAGCCAGACAAGCCAAAGAATAAGGAAAATCAGAGTTTCGGCGAGGTAAATCCATGGTCATACCTTTCAGCAGTGATTTCTCCAAAAATGTTAAGTTTTTTAGGAAATGGCTCGCACGAGAAATAAATCAACCCATTTTTCAAGTGAGTTTTCAACCGTTTGCCATGATTCCTCGTTGTTTGCTCAGAAATTAAGCTACAAGATATCCTCATGAAACTGATACAAATTCGTGGTCGTACCATTCTACAATGATTGCTACCAAAATATTAATTTTTTGAGGAAACAACTAACGTGAGAAGTAAATCGACCCATTCTGCAAGTGGGTTTTCAATCGTTTGGCGAGATTCCTCACCGTTTGCTCAGAAGGTAAGCTATAAGATTGTCTACTAAAATTGATACGAATTTTCACTTAAAGTGCTCTTTCTGTCGTGATTTCTTAATTTTTCACTTGCAGATTGAGAGTAAATTTTTAGGGGTTCTTAGAAACAGTGGGAGAGATGGATAGGACAACTATTATACAATCAAACTTGGTGGTAATCCTCACACCATATAATTATTTTGATTGGAATCCTAAGGCAGAATTTCAACTCAAAAGGAAAGGACTTTATAATTTGACGATGACGACAAAAACCAAACCTACATCAGCGATTGGGAAGATGATATGGGTAAACCGTAAGGATGAGGCCACACAACTACTTCTTGAGTTAATATCCACTTATCTATGGTTTCATTTTGTCGCATGAAAGACTCCAAACGAGATTTGGACCACCTTGGAAGGACTCTTTGGAAAGAAGGATGAGATGTGAGTTCATATGCTTGAGGTAGAGTTGAATATCTTAGACCCTAAAAGTTTTGATAATATACAAGATTTATTTAATAAATTTAAATCCTTGATTTTTACCTTGGGTGGATGTGGTATTGACAAGTCTACACAAGAGATTCTAACAATCTTGGGCAAGCTAGGACCATAATATGTTGTATATGTCTCCAATTTCCATTATGGCAGATGTCTTTTGGGCACAAGTTGGAAAATGCTTATGATGGCTTAGTTCATTGAGTCTCTCACACAAGAGCAGACAAAACTCATATAGATGAGCCTCAAGAAATATCCCAAAGCACATGCACTCACTGTGCATGATGGAAAAGAGGCATCCAAATAGAACGGGAAGGAGGGATATTCCAAACCCTTTAATGATTCTTCAGGTTCCAAAGTCTCTTTAGATTCCAAGAAGAAGAAGAAGGGAAATCATTGCACTTACTGTAATAAATCGAATCATGAAGAATCCACATGCATGAAGAAACAGATCAATCTTATGGCACAGACACTTCAGCAGAACAACCTTGGAAATTTCATTACAGAGGGAGTCAAGAAGAGGAAGGAATAAGATCCTGCTCCTAAGAGAGGTGATCATCATGCTCTGGTTGCAATTAATTCCTCATCTGATTCATGGATTATAGATTATGGTGCATCCCATCATATGGCAATGAAAGATGAAGTTTTCTCTTCCTTGAGTCCATCCTCAAGACCCCCTATTCTCATGGGGGATGATACTCTAGTAGCAGTAGAAGTAGCATGAGAAGGGAGAGTGGTACTCCACAATGGAAGTTTTGAGAATGTTTTTCATGCTCCAAATCTTTCTATGAATCTTCTCTCAATTTATCAGATTACTCAGAAAGGTAAAAAGGTTGAATTTACATTAGATTCAGTTTCAGTAATGGACATGCATGACAATTCCATCATTGCAATTGGTGAGGTGGATCACAAGTCAAGGTTGTATAAATTCACTAAGTTTTCTGACGATGACTCCTCTATTCTACTTGCACATAAGGAGAGTAATTTGCATGCACCTCTAGTGCAACATGCATATACTCTTCTTCTTCCATCAGTTTCATACATCAGAGATGATTCCATACACTCAGATTCTATACACGGAAATAAGCAGGTAGTACAGCCAGATAAGAAGCCAACGCTGAAGCTTCAGCAGATGCCCAAGAAGGCATAGACCACACTTCAGGCAGCAGGAAACCTTGTAGGGAATCCATTGGATTCGAGGATGACTCAATCTCATCATGAGGAGCCTTCTCATGTACTTTCATCTTCAGAAACTGTGATGCCCATGCATTGTTATATGGTTCAATCTGATCCACATAACTACAATAGGGTTCTGGGTAATCCATTATGGTAAGNTGGATTCGAGGATGACTCAATCTCATCATGAGGAGCCTTCTCATGTACTTTCATCTTCAGAACCTGTGATGCCCATGCATTGTTATATGGTTCAATCTGATCCACATAACTACAATAGGGTTCTGGGTAATCCATTATGGTAAGAAACCATGGAGAAGGAGTATGACTCACTCCTACAGAACCAGACTTGGAATCTGGTTGCACTTTCACCAGAAAAGAATATTTTCAGGTGCAGATGGGTCCACGAGATCAAGAGGTACAAGGCCTAATGGGTTGGCAAAGGACTTCATCAGATCCATAAATATTTCTCCATCTTCACGAAGACTTTCAGTGAGCCGAAGTTTCACAATTTGTGGGATCGTCTTGCAGTGAAGAACACAGTTGCCTAATAGCTGCCATTTTCATCTTTTGATACATTATCTTTTGAGGGGGGGGTTTGTTCCAACGTGGTTTTCCTTCTTTCCTCATTTTTATTCAGTTTTCATTAGTTGAATTGTACATGAGTACCTAAAATGGCCTAGTAGCCAAGACTCATTTTTTTACTTCATAGTGATGTTCAGGGGGGGTGTTGGAGAAATTTCTATTTTCGACACACTGGTTCAGTGGGAGTTAACTGACTAGTTCTATTTTAGACTTTAACACTAGTTCAGTGGGATTTAACTGACTAGTTCTATTTTAGACTTTCTAATCTTAGATAATCACTATTATGCATGCATTCCTAATTATAGGATGTCATTTCCTATATGAGTGAAGATCACTCACTCATTTATAAGATCATAATATACATTGATTCTCATTCTTCATTGTGTATCTATCTTCATTTTATTGATAAGATTTGTTTGTGTATGCTTTAGCTAGGTCTCCTGTGCAGGTTTCCATGAAACACTGACAGAAACCAACCAGCTGTAAATTGTAAAAACATTGAAATTCAGGCCTTGACTCCATTGCCCATTGGTACCTTTTTCTTGGTTGTCCTACCAACCATTTTAAAACAAAAAAAAAACATTTCCTATTGCAGAATATGATCTATGTGCCTTTATTGATGAAACCCTTGAGTTATTACCAGTCATTAGACATATGAGAGAGCCCTCTCTGGTTGTATAGGTCATAATAGAATCTAAACTTGGTTGAAATAGTTACCTTGATACATCTCAAAGAAATTTCCGAGAGTTTCTATTTTGGTGTCGTTGCCAGAGAACGATTGTTATTATTGTTCTCGGGAAGAATGACATTGTTTTAGTTCTAAGGTATGAGAGAAGTAGACACCTAGGCACATATTGGTTGTATTTCTACTCTGGCAACTCCACATATTAGAAAATCAGTTGGAAGGTGATTCCACTAGTAGAAGAATCCAGAGCTAAAGTTTTCACGACAACTTCATTGTTCAAAGAGATCAGGGTATGAATAGTTTCTTGTCTTCAGAATGACAATCTTAGCTCTCGATCCAGGTACTTCATCAAACAAAACAACAAGGTTGGTGGCAGACCTTGTTTCTTTTCAAAATTTTAGAAAATGGATTGATTTGTCTTCTAAGCATCATTGATGTGAAGATTTTCGTTCCTTGTTATTATATTATTTTGATTTGTGTCACATCCTTAGTTAAGAGGACATGTTAGAATGTTTACAGAAGCCCCTTATGGAACTTGAGATAGACCAAGAAGAAAATGAAACGAAAACACATGAAACACTACTCGTTGATTCAGATAAGTATAAAGAAGGATATCAGACTGCAATGGATCATTGTTACAAGTACTATGAACTTAGGCCTAAGGTTAGTACTCCAAGGTTTATTCTTCCTGTAGAAAATGAATTTTCATCCAACAAGGAGCCTTCATGTCAAAATACAAGTGTTGTTAAATTTTTTTTTATGACATAGACAATGTGAACAGTCAGAAAGAACCATTTAAAGATGATCTCATTGTTAGTCATAAAGAAGTGATAGTTGTTTATTCTCTCAAGGAACCTTTTGCAGCTCTATTAGAATCTTCAATGGAAATGAGCTATGCAATTTTTAAACATGGAAATAGTTTCAGATCGTGGAATAATTTGTCTTATTTCAGTTTTGACTTTACGATTGGAGGAGCTAAAAGCAAGTTGCAGTCAAGAAACCACTTACTTTACTAGCTTTATTGGAAGTTTGAAATAACTTGATTTGACATTTGTGCTTAATAATGTAGGGTAGGTAGGAGTGTGAATAAGCTCAGTACTACGAGCATTTATTTCAACAATTTTCAGTTTTGATTTTCAACATGAATTTTTAGTTTTAAGTTTGGAGTAGTAGTTTTGGCTTGGATTGTCATTGGGTTTCACATGGATAAGGTACCTAGCATACTATTCTTTTCTAGCTCACAGGGAGGATAGAATCCCCACTGGAGTCAGTTGTTTTCACCATGATTTTCATAGCTAAGGTTAGAGGCTTGTCAACAGTTTGAAAAGTCATGCATGTTAGCACCAATATTGTTTTTAGCGCCTGGAATCATTCAAGATCTCCAAGGGTCAATTTCAAAAGGAATTTTTACCATTTCTTATTTTCAATTCCATTTTCAATTGCGCATTGCAAAACTCACTGCAGGCTGCAAAATCACCTGATACACAAAAGATCGTATTTTTATCATAACATTTAAATGTTGATTTGGTTTCTTCTGAAAGTTTTTGTGAAGATGAATAGTAATATCATTGACTTGTTGACCAAAAATTGGCCTGACCCAGTTTGTATTTTTGGAGAAAAGTGGAAATCATCACCTATAGGGAAGTTTGCAGTGAATCATGAAATTGCGTTGCAAATGCTAACAATCTGATAAATCCGAGTTGTAGGAGGGATACCACCTGTCTGAGGAGGTTTGAATGGGTTCTCAGAGAGAATTTATATACCAAGGGACACTTGTACCTAAGATTCAAGTCCACTAAATCTCCATGCAATGACCTCGTTGCAGTTGCATTTATTCTAAAAGATAGTTTCCAGGAATCAAGGAATTAGTTGGATTTTATGTTTGCCACATGTCTCTAAGGAGGAGAATCTGATGCATGGAGTAGGATTCAACCTCCTAAAGATATGATTGATGAAATTTTATATTAAAATGGGGGAAGGACTATTGTAAGGGCGATCAAAACTTGTTTATTTCTTTGAAGTTAATGCAAAAGTTTATTTTTCTGAAATTTGAGATTCATCACGGTGTTTATGTTCAGTATGTGTTTCTTGTATATCATTTCTGCCATTATGTTTTTCTTCTAGCATTGAATGAGAGTAAGTGGTAGGAATTCATCCATGTTTGATGCTCCTTTCACACTAATGATGCTTGTTATTTGTAAATGGTTACTTTTACAGGATTCATCTTCATTTGATGCTCTGTTTGTAAATTCTAACCTTTTACAATATCTATTGCAAACAGATATTCAGAAAAAGAACAGAAAATATACAATGGAAAATACAAGCATTACACAGAGATTTTTCCCCTGGAAACCCAAACCAGGAAAACCAAGATATTATATATTCATTCATGTGTTACAATGTTTACAATACAAAATACATATAGGAGCCAGCATCATTCAAAACCCTAACCCAATGACCTGGATTAGTCCAAAACCCTAATTCCTTAACCGGAAATAGAAAACCATCGGGAAAGAAACCATGTGCCAAAAAACCACCTAAATATAATGCGGTCCCAAAAAATGCGGTCCCGATGCAGAGGCTACTACTCATGAAAAGATTATAAAACATACCCAACATTCTCCCACTTGTTGTTTTCTTTGCATACAGGGGGTTATAGGGTTACATAGTCAACAATCCAGGGCAACAATACCCATGGATCCTCTACACCAAGAAAACTTCTCAGTGCTCACATATTTTGTTAATGAGTCTAGAACATTCTTCAAAGTGTCCACCTTCATCAATGATACTTTCTTTTCTTCAATCATGTCTCTCACAAAGTGATATTGAACATCAATGTGCTTTGTCTTTGAATGATAAGCAGGGTTCTTCGCCAGAAAAATCGCACGCTGACTATCACACTCTATCCTTAAAGCTTGTTGTACCAACCCAATACCTAAACACAATCTTTGTAACCATACTGCTTCCTTTCTTGCATGAGTGGCTGCCATGTATTCAGCTTCTGTAGTTGAAAGTGCCACTACAGCCTGTCTTTTTCTCATCCAACTTATTGCTCATCCAAACAGGTTAAACACATACCTGCTTGTAGATCTCCTACGATCCAAATCTCCAGCCCAGTCTACATCAACAAAGCCATGTATATCCACCACTCTGTCCAATCCCTATCTTCCTTCATAGCACAATCCATAGCTAGCAGTGCCACGCAAATATCTGAAAACCCTTTTTACTGTTGTCCAATGCTCCTTCCCTAGTTTTGACATATACCTGCTCAAAACTCCCACTACATGTGCAATGTCCAGTCCAGTAAAGACCATTGCATACATCAAACTACCAATTACACTTGCATATGGAACATGAGAAATGTCATCCTCTTCTTCATGTGTCTTGGGACACTAATCCACATATAACTTTACACCAACGAGAATAGGAACCTTGACCGGTTTACATTCCTGCATATTAAACCTCTGCAATATTTTCTTGACATATTTTCTCTGATTTAACCAAAGTTTCCTCCTTTTCCGATCTCTTTTAATTTCCATTCCCAAAATGAAATTTGAAGCACCGAGAGCCTTCATGTCAAATTTAGAGGACAACTGAGTTTTCACATCTTGGATAATCTCCTTGTTGTTTACTATAAGCAACATGTCATCCACATATAAGACCAAATAAATCAAATGATCACCAATTACTTTAAAATACACACAGTGATCTTCTTTGCCTCTTGTGAAGCCAAGTCCCAGCATATAAGTATCAAATTTTTGATACCACATTTTTGGTGATTGTTTTAAACCATATATGGACTTTTTCAGCTTGCATACCAACTCCTTATTTGCCTTCACAACATAACCTTCCGGTTGCTTCATATAGATTTCTTCTTCCAGATCCCCATGTAGGAATGTTGTCTTCACATCCATTTGTTCTATTTCAAAATAAAATGCAACAACAACAGATAACAAAAATCTTATGGAGGTTAACTTGGCAACAGGAGAAAAAATATCACCAAAATCAATTCCCTAAACCTGGGAATAACCCTTTGCTACTAACTGAGCCTTGCATTTCTCCACTTTTCCTTCTGCATTCAACTTCTTTTTAAATATCCATTTGCTGCCAATGGGATTTCTTCTAGTTGGCAACTCCACTAGATCCCAAGCATCATTCTTATCCAAAGATGCCATTTCTTCGTCCATGGCCCTTTTCCAGAGATTTCCATCGTTTGAATCCACTACCTCCCTGATAGTCCTAGGATCATCATCAGTAATAGACAAAGTAAAATTTGAACGGAAATCAGATGGACTATACCTTTTCGATAGCCTTCTTTCTCGATCCAATATCCTCAATACTGGAGTATGAGGATATTCTTCTTCTGATTCATGTTATTTTGTAGAGTCTGATTCATCATCCTTTAAATCAAACTCTATCTTCTCTGGTTCTTCCTTACTTGGTAGGGCTTTTTGTTTAAAAACATCCTTCATTTCTCTAAATACCACATCTCGGCTATACACTACCTTCTTAGTTTCTGGGTTCCAAAGATTATAACCTTTGAGACCATCTTTATATCCAATAAAGATACACTTTTCATCCTTCTTATCCAACTTACTCTTGTTTTCCTTTGGAACATGAACATATGCATCACATCCAAAAACCTTGATATGTGTGAGAGAAGGTTCCTTACCAGTCCATACCTCTTTCGGAGTCTTGTCGTCCAACGTTGATGAGGGTGATCTATTGACTAGGTAACATGTAGTACCCACTGCCTCTGCCCATAATTCTTTCCCTAACCTAGCACCACTGAGCATGCACCTTGATTTTTCCATTAGCGTCCTATTGATCCTTTCTGCAACTCCATTCTGCCGAGGTGTATATGGAGTAGTCTTATGCCTTGCTATACCGCACTTCTTACAGAATTCTTCAAATTTATTTCCATAGAACTCTCCGCCATTATTTGTCCTCAACACCTTAATTATTTTCTCTATTTGATTCTCAACAAGAGCCTTAAACTCTTTAAACCTGTCAAAGACTTCATATTTATTCCTAAGGAAATATATCCAAGTCTTACTCGAGAAGTCATCTATAAATGAGACAGAGTACACAGATTTTCCCAATGATGGGACCGACACAGGTCCAAAAACATCACTATGAACTAGCTATAAAATTCCTTCTTCCCTCGTTACACTAGAGGGGAATCTTACTCGATTCTTCTTCCCATATAGAAAATGTTCACATAAATCAAAATCCAGAGAGAAGTTAGACATACCTTCAACCATACCTTTACCATGTAGTAGTCGAATACCCTTCTCTCTGATATGCCTCAGTCTTTGATGCCATAGAATAACCTTTTCTCCAGAGACTGTACGAGTTCTTTCTTCTTCAAATCCAATATAAGGAACAATGGAAATATTACACCCATCCCTAATAGTGCTTCCTTGCATCTTATACAGAGTTCCAAACCGAAATCCCCTCAGCAACACCATTGCTCCTCGAACCATCCTGCAGGTTTCCTTTTCAAATATTGTTTTAATCCCTGCATCGTCCATTTTTCTTACAGAAATCAAATTTTTGGCCAAACCTGGGATGTGCAGAACATCAGGTAGTGTTCCAATCCTTCCATCTATGAGCCTCAGCTTGACCCTTCCTCTTCATATGATTCTAGTTGTCGAATCATTACCTAAGAAAAAATTACCTCCATCATACCTTTCATATTCGCAGAACCACTCCCTGTGGGGAGTCATATTAAAGGATGAAACATAGTCAACGAACCATGATTCATGATCTACATGTGTGCTTGAAGACACCAAGTACACATCCCCTCCTTCTTCCTTGGAGGTCTTTTCTTCTATAGAAGAAGATTCTTCAGATCCCTTCTCGTTCTCAACTTTGGATCTACATTGCTTCTTGTACTGCACTTCTTTTCCACATCTCCAACATACCCTTACAAACATTTTGGGAGATTTATATCTACCCTTAGACTTAGATATCCCACTTGATAAATTAGATCTATTTCTTTCCTGGGAATGACCTCTTGCAAATAATGCATCTGTGTTATGTCCTTCCATATTCTTCGGTCTCATCTCCTTTGACAACAAGGATGAGACCACTTCTTCAAACTTCAAGGAAGTTGTATTACTACCTATGACCACAACCAGACTATCCCACGAGTCTGGTAAAGAAAAAAACCAAACTGATACATTTTACTTCATCTAAAATTTTAATCTCAACAAATAATAACTGACTTACCATAGTATTGAAGGTGTTCAAATGCTCTTCCACCGAGTCTCCATCTCTCATCCTTAGGTTATACATCTTCTTTCTCAAGAATAGTTTATTTACCAGGGACTTAGACTGATACAACTTCCCAAACTTTTCCCATAAATTCTTGGTTGTATCTTCCTCTAACACATTCAGTAATATTGAATCAGAGAGACATAGCCAAATTGTTCTCTTTGCCTTCCGATCTAACTTTTTCTAGTCATCTGCAGAAGTTCTTGTAGGTGCAGTACTTGGATCTATCGCGGTCCACTGATCTATGTCCACCAACAGATCTTCCATCTTGATCTTCCACAACCCAAAGAAATTGTTTAGTGTTAAAAACAACCATGATCAAAACAAAATCAGCTTCTAAATGAAACACTTATGGAGGAAAATAGAAAATTTCCCTAAAGGATAAACTCCCACCTCTACCACTAACTACATGTAGTCTTCTGCAAATTGAATATCCAAATTGCCACTCAAATTCAAACAGTCATAGTCATGTTTCTCTTTGAATTATTTCAAGGGAATATTACTAGAGTAAGAGGAGAAAATGAAGATCCATAACCAGAACAAGATAAGAAATAATAACATGAGAGACTCAAGGACCCCAATTCCTTGTTCTCTGAGAGGGATACTGAATGAATGAAAATAATCCAAAGAAGATAAGGAATAATAAAACATACAAGATGGAGCAAAATACTTACCAGGTGTCTAGGCACACAATTGAACCAGCCTACAATACACCATATTTCATACCCTGACCCTTCGATTGCCCCACTGTGCTTGTTCCACACCATAAAAATGCATTCAATTTCCATGAAGCAAGAACCCTTTCGTATGATTTAGAATATGATATGTTTCCTCTGGTCGCCCATCCAAAGGAATTTTCATTGCATAGTTAATTGATGCTTCATGCCCAAAATAAATGTCAATGAAACCTGCTAATGAAATAAATTTACAGGATAATCATGAAGTCATGACCCCCATTTTTAGCTAATATTCCAAGGCTAAGGTTAGTTTCTCATTTGGCCCATTTATCTTCCTCATTATTTAAGTCTCACTTGATGTGGAAGAAAGAGGCTTTGACGACAAAGATATCTTCCAGTTTGATCCTAGCTATAATATTTTTCAATTTGTATTCCTCGAGGGTGGATTTTCCCATTATTGTTTTGATGATGATCACTAAATCCCAAAAAAACGATAGCTCTAATATTTGCTTCATTGACTAGTGATAAACAACACAACATGGCATATTCCATCTAAAATTGTTTCATAGATGACCGAGGCCCCATACATCTGAAATTATTGAAGTTCCTCTAGGATAGTCGAGAATCTCCCTGCTCAGTTATTGAAGAACATATAGACTCCCCTCATCCCGCCATCCCTAATAATGAATATAAATTCTAAATAATTGAATTGAATTTAGTTTTACATTATTTATCTCTTTAAATATGGGCCGCAATTAGACAATATATTCATTATCTAATTTTGAAATTGAGAAAAACTGAAAGTAAATAGGGTTTCTCCTAAATTTTCCTGTAATCCCAAATTGATATTAAATTTATTTTATAATATGCATTTGATATTAATTTTTTTTTTAAATATACAAAATTTATCAACTTTTCATAATTTCCCAAACATATATATCTTTGGTTTTTTTATTTCAAAATAATGTTAAATATCTTTGGTTTTTTATTTCAAAATAATGTTAACATGGTATATTATTTATTTTATTTTTATTTTTAAATTTTACATGTAAATGAAAAGCAAGGAGTTACTTATTTTCGTTATACTAACTTATAAAAAGCATCCCAATTTTAAGTATACAAATCAAACTAGCAACTTACAACTCAAACTAACAACTAACAACTTACACTATAGAGATGACCTCCCAAAGTAACAATGACACCGCGGGGCCGAGAATCATAGATAGCATGGAATTTCCACATATATGGTTGTCCTAAAAGAACATCACGGACTTCAAGTGGGGAAATATCACACACTACCTCATCCTTGAAGGGCTTCATTCCATAGAAAAAGAGACACTACTGGATGGCACGGTTGTCTCATCCATAGATAAGCCGTTCGATGGTGTATGGTTGGGGGTGTGGCATCATTGGAAGATTCAATATCTTGACAACCTCGGATGAGACCGGATTCTTATGAATCTCGTTTTCAATAATGAAATGTAGTACGGTCCCTTTTACCCACATCTGTGAGTGCAAGACATGCTCCTCATACCCAAGATCCTCTAGGTCTATTGGTTGTATTGTTGTGGTCATGATGGTAGTAGTGGGTTTTTCATCGATGATCTATTTCCCTTTATTGTGTTATGAATCAAATTCTAAGACAGGATCAAATTCATCTTCTTTGATCTCGACCACCAATGATTGTTTCGAGAGAAATTTATCGATGTTGTGCGAGGGGATTTTGTGGAACTCACACCACTTTCCAGTGTATTTCTTAAACTTCTTGTTACCCTTCTTTTCTTGTGCCTTGGATTTCCTCTCTTGATGTTGGTCTTCTTTATTGATCTATCCTTCATTCTGTGACTCAGGGTTTCCTTTGTCATGCTTCTATTGTGGCATATTTTCAAACCCGAACTCTCGCTTACTCTGTTGCTTGAATTTATGCTCTATTTTAACTAGATATCGATAAGTAACTGCCAGTGAGGTGATGTCCAATAAATCAATCTCTATTTGGATGTACCTATGAATACCACTACGGTACTTAAAAACTAGGTGTCGCTCAAAGTATTTGATGCCTATATTTGAGTGAAGTGTATGAAAGATGTTAGTGTACTCTAGCAACATTTGACCTCTTTTTTGACACATAGTTGTCCATCTCATGTACTGGTCATCATAGTTTCTGACAGGGTATAACTCATCCTTTATGGCATCTACAAAGGTCTCCCAAGTGGTTTCTCTCGCTAATAGTGTAGATTCATCCATCATGTACCTCTCCCAGTATCCTTCCCACCAAGATGTGACATGGGGAATGGATTTAAGGAGCACTAAGGTGATATTTTCATTGTCACAAAATTTTTGGATAGAGTAATAATCTTCTAGTAGATTCAAACAATTTTTTAGAGCATCTGCGTCTATTTGGCCTTCAAATAAGGGGATATCAAAATTGACTTGTACCTTAAAGGGTGAAACACCTCCAAAATGGATGCTTGTTGAAGATTCCTTGGTGGTCGTTGTCGGTACTCTTCGAAGGATCTGAGAGAAAATAGATCGAGACCAACTCTCTATACCCCTATCTCATCAGGGACCTTCTCTGAGAGACAACAAGGAAAAAAATGCTACGATACCACTGATCTGGATTATGCTGAAAATGAAACGAGAAAGAAACAAAATATATAGCAGAGAACATATAAATACAGTGAAACCCAACTTCTATTAATGAATAAGACAAAAAAAAATTGTAGAACACAAACTGGCATAATGGGGTAGCTTATCTCTGAAAATAAAGAGATGTTGGCTACACTTCATTCGCAACAAGCTTTACATCACACTCCATTGCATTCCTAAAAGGACTCCTTTACCTCAATT
Organism: Picea mariana; assembly: GCA_032191745.1. Taxonomy (NCBI): domain Eukaryota; kingdom Viridiplantae; phylum Streptophyta; class Pinopsida; order Pinales; family Pinaceae; genus Picea; species Picea mariana. The sequence continues at coordinate 27,838 of JASDQU010882794.1, forward strand.
ATATCTGAGAGAGTGAGAGGAGAAAAATTTCCATGATGCATGTGGGATAAATTAATCTAATCTTATAAAATTCCATAAACATGTAAAAAACTAGGACTTCTTGGGTGGTCGCCCATCCCAATACTACTCTATCCCAAGTTCTAATGGGATTCTATGCATTAACGCTATGTTGTAGGAATGTACATAAGACCACTAGGAAATCATTACATGGTGTCTATAATTAAAAAAATAAATATGGTATTACAGTTCATTCCTCATCAAAAGGGTGAATATCATGGTTGATCAAAACCATAGGCTCGAAATATTGATTAAGTGGAAAATTTGGTTGGCCGCCAAGATCCACCTGGATTAGGCTAAGTTAAGGGGGATTAAGACAAAAAGGAATAGTTTATCAATATTCCTAAAGTTGATGTCTAATGTAGGGGATAATTCATTTTATACTAAGTCCCTATGAAGAAACGTATCACCATGTGAGGGAACCCATGTGTGGCCCATGTAGTTTCCAACATGACAAGTGTTAAGTTCAGAACATGCACATAATTTTTAGGGACTTTAGCTCATTCATCCACGAGAGGATGATTATTCGGATCTCAAATCATTGTTTTCATTGGGACTTCCATGCTACCATTACCATAATTGTACCTGTACGAGGGAGATAATTGGAATGAGATTGAAGAGGAAGGTTTCCAAGCCCTTAGGACATTGAAAAAGTGTGTTGTCAAGCCCATGAGAATTCTCTCCAAGTGAGAGAATTGTTGGTAATTGATTTCCAAGTTGTGGAGCTAAAACTACAAGGCTCTGAGACTTCATGTTCGTCTTTTTGTGGAAGACCTTGAAGGGAAGTGGGGCAGTGGAAGGACTATTGAGAAGAGAAGGGGAACACTTCTTGGGGTAGGCCATGAATGTGGATAATCATAGCCGGTCAGTTGTGAGTTTGAGTTGGCACTTGAGTCTAAGTTTTGCGCTATCTAAGAAACCATAACATGGTTACGATTTTCCTTACCCGGGTGGAGTTTAGCCCCATCTCAAGGGTGATCCGATGTTGAAAGTTTATGAGAAGTGCGGTCTAAGGTTGGTAGGAACGTGGAAGGTCTGCACATAGTCAATGTTCTTTTTAGCAAAGACAAGTGTCTATTTTGTGCAAATTTATATGTTGTGTTAATATTTATGCATTTATTCTCATGGGTATTTCCTGTATATGTTATATATATATATATATATATATATATATATATATATATATATATATATATATATATATATATATATATATATGTTGTTTTCCACATTATTGAGAGCATTTGTAGAAGTATTTCATCTACTTAAATGGTATCATAGTTCAACAAATTCCGTGTGGCATTTCCCTGAAGGAGTCTTGGGATGCTACAATATACATGTTAATAATGAGATATTCTATGAAAATTCAACTAGACACAAGAAGTTCGACTACCCAGTGGATATAGAAGCACCAACCATGTGGACTTACTTATCAAATGATCTTGAATGCCTTATATATTTTCTTGACTTCTATAAATAAAGATTTTATTCCATGTGTTTGACTTTAATTTTGTAACTTGCTTTGAATATAATTATCCATTCTCCTTTATTCTTCCTTCCTCCAAGTTCTATCTTCAAACCCAAGTTTTTTTGTTTTTTTATAACATAGATTGGTGTTTTTTATTTCTCATCACTTCTAAACCATCACTTACATGGTATCCTTGTTCTTTCTCGTCAAAAAACTCAACAACCTTAACTGTCAATCCCATTTCACACTACATTATTATATATTTATGATTTTACCATACATCATCATAGTTTCACAATTTCACTATACATTATCATATTTCTTAATTCAAAAGAGTAATGTACTACATTATTTATCTTGCCAAATCTTCTAGTAGTACCACTTGGCTCTATCAATTTCTTATACATGCTCCAAACTCTCAAATAATCACAAAATAATAAAACTAGAGGATGATTAGAATGTATATTTATTTATCCTACTACCTCAAGAAATGAATATGACATTAATTTGGGGTCCTGAATGGCCTACTACAATTGGTATAAGGGATTCTTAATATCTCCAACATATTGATAAGCAAGACTTCATTATTTTGATAAGGACGAGGATAACGAAGAATAAGGGTATTACCACCTTAGGAGGATTGTCTTATGTATTAATATAGCCCACTCAAGTGATCCTCCCACCCGTTTGACAATTTTAGTATTTTCATTGATAACAATAATAATGAATTTGATATGTTTTTTTAATATTATATTGATGAACACATTAAAATGTTTGTTACATTATTTTTTTTATATGTTAGTAAAGTACGGTCTCATTAACACTAACCTATTTAATTTAATTGATATTTTCCCATTAAGACTAACCTATTTAATTTAATTGATATTTTTCCATTAACACTAACCTATTTAATTTAATTGATATTTTCTTGCACCATCATCTCCACTAACCAACCGATGCATATGTGTACATACTACTATATGTCATATCTATGGACACACTCACCCTTTGACCACCTACCTTTCGAGTGGTTGAAGATGTATATGTTTGTGCTTGCAAGAGCGTTCTTTCAGTTTTATCATTGAGCAAATCACTTTTCTCATTGATCAATGATGATCCCAAAATCTATTTTCAACTCTATATTTGAAAGATTGAATTTGAGAGAATAATCCAATGGGTAAGAGCGTGAATATGAATGCTTGAAAGAGTATTCATTACATTTTTCAATGAGTAAGTCCATGAATATTTTGAAATTTCTTTTCAACTTTATATTTGGAAAAATGATTTTATGACAATTTATACCTTTACGCACACTGTCAATTTCAAATATTTTATTTGTATAACATTTAAAATTTTATTAAAAAATCTCAAAAGAATTTATTCGTTTTCCATAGTCACCCCTAATTCCCTATCACCTTCTTATGATTTGGAAGACCTATTAAGGGAATTTCATTACATAAAAGACTTTTGGTAGTTTATCCTTTATCTTGATTTTTATAAGGTTGAATAGGGTTGAGAAAGAGTCGACCCATTAATGATTTTATGACAATTTATACCTTTACGCACACTGCCAATTTCAAATATTTTATTTGTATAACATTTAAAATTTTATTAAAAAATCTCAAAAATATTTATTCGTTTTCCATAGTCACCCCTAATTCCCTATCACCTTCTTATGATTTTGCAAGACCTATTAAGGGAATTTCATTACATAAAAGACTTTTGGTAGTTTATCCTTTATCTTGATTTTTATAAGGTTGAATAGGGTTGAGAAAGAGTCGACCCATTAAAATTATGTTTCCCCTAGTTTTATTTTGGGTAATTTATTTTTCATTCTTTGATAATTTTATGTTTCTTCTTAGTTTTATTTTGAAAATTCTATATGTATGGAATAATTTTTTGATAATTTATTTTCATTTTTTGATATGTTCGAAAATGATTGAAAAAGATTATCAAAGTTCACTCCCATGTCTTTCAATTTATAAGAGTCCTTGAGGTGTACGACAAATGGAGTGTGATGTTAAGGCACTCTGTGATGTGTTGTTAAGGCACTAAGGCACTCTCTGATGTTAAAGTTACTGGTTGGAAACCTGCCGGGACAAAAAATCCAACCATACTAAGGGTTAGTAGGCCGAGTGATTTCTTAGCCACATAATAGTCCCACCCACAAATCAGGGACAAACTAACAAACTAAAAAAAAACTGAAAAAGATAAATTAAATATATTAAAATTATTAAAAAAATACTATAATAAAATTTAATATAAAGAAGATGTTGTCAAGTGGTTAATGATTACATCATTATGTGTGAACTTAGAAAATATAATGTACATAATAATAATAACATATATTCAAATATTAATTATATATATGAAAGAGATTTTGATATATAAACATAATATAAAATTTATAAATAATAACAATAATATTACATTTTAGCTAAATAAAATATATAAAAAAAAAAACTACAACCACAATTTTGTATTTTGATTTCTTTTATAGGGTTAAAATAGCTTTCTTAGTAAAGTACAAACACCACTTTATTAGAAYCTCAACAATCATTAGCATGGGATATTGGATTTTTCTAGATATAAATCAATGTTGAAACTGCTATTTCAACTACTATTTATATTTTTGAGTGGCTAAACAATGATTAGCATGGGGTATTGGCTTTTTCTAGATATGGATCAATGTTGAAATTAATGTTGAAATTGCCTATTTCTACTACTATTTACTTTTCTTAGTGATTAAGCTGGTCTTCCTCATATATAAGAAAAAGGCTAATAGTTCAAAACCAAAAGACATCTCACAAAAATATAAATCTACTTTATTACAAAAGTTTGCATATCAGAGTAAGTCTTGACATTAAGTATTATAAACATATCAAACTACATATAAATAGAAATATTATTTAAATAAAAATATTATAAAATGAATATACATATCTTAATATAATCAAAATTATGATTATATATAGAGTATTTTGAGTTGTATAGAATTGAGTGAGTAGAGATAACCTAAATTTATTTTAAACTTTAAAAAATTAAAAAAATAGATTTTAAAAGATTTAATCACTCTACAAACATAATAAATTAGAAATTAAACTAAATTTAAAATAATAATAATAATAAAAAAATAGTTTTAATAACAAAAAGTCAATCATATAGTATTAATATTAAGAAAATAAAAAAATAAACAATATTTAAATTTCCTATAAGGTGAACATCACCTAATAAATTAGAAATTAAACTAAATCTAAAATAATTATAATAACAAAAATAGTTATAATAATAAAAGTTCGATAGTATAATATTAATATCAAGAAACTAAACTAAATCTAAAATAATTATAATAATAAAGATGCTAAACTAAATCATGTTGACAAGGTGCTACAACTGTTAAAGGAGCAACAATTATATGCCAAACCATCCAAATGTTTCTTTGGAGTAAAGGAGGTAGAGTATTTGGGTCATATTGTATCTCATGAAGGTGTCAAGGTAGACCCTAAGAAGATTAAGGCCATTATGGACTGGCCGATTCCCAAAACATTAAAGAATCTTAGAGGATTTTTGGGTTTGACAAGTTACTACTGCAAGTTTGTTCAGAACTGTGGAAGAATAGCAGCACCTTTAACACCACTAACTAAGAAGGATGCATTTTCATGGACTCCAGAGACAAGTAAAGCTTTTGAACAACTTAAAGAGGTGATGTGTAAATCTCCTGTCTTGACCACTCCAGACTTCACAAAAACATTTATTGTGGAATGTGATGCCTTGGGAAATGGAATTGGTGTTGTCCTAATGCAAGAAGGAAGGCCCCTAGCTTTTGAAAGTTGATCATTCAAGGGAAAGGACTTACACAAACCCATTTATGAGAAAGAGATGATGGAAATACTACATGCATTGAAGAAATGGCATCCTTACCTAATAGGTAGGCACTTCAAGGTCAAAATAGATCATGATAGTCTTAAATACTTCTTGGAATAAAGACTATCTTTAGAAGAACAACAAAAATGGGTAACCAAGATATTGGGCTATGATTTTGAAATCGTCTATAAAAAGGGGAAGCAAAATGTTGTGGCAGATTCACTCTCAAGAAAGGATGAAGATGTTGAGGCCTTTCTCTGTGCTATCTTGATCATCCAACCCAATTGGATAATAGAAGCAAGGGATGAATGGAAGAATGACGGAAAAGTGTGGACTCTCATTGAAAGGTTGCAGCAGGATTCTAGTGCATTAGATACATTTACATGGAAAAATGATTCACTATGGTACAAACATCGCTTATATTTATGTAAGAACTCCCAACTCAAACAAAAGGTACTATTGGAATTGCACACCTCTCTAGTAGGAGGGCACTCGGGATTTTTGAAAACCTACCATAGNGGTGGAAACAATTAAGACCCCAGGTCTTTTACAACCATTGTCTATCCCAAGTCTGCACTGGGAGGAGGTTTCCATGGATTTCATCACAGGGTTACCAAAGTCTGAAGGAAAGAGTGTCATCATGGTGATTGTTGATAGACTAACCAAGTACACACACTTTTGTGCACTCTCTCATCCCTTCAAAGCTAGTACAGTTGCCACCGCTTTCATGGAGACAGTTCAAAAGCTACATGGTAGCCCAAAGATTATTGCAAGTGACAGAGATCCCATCTTCACTGGACATTTTTGGAAAGAATTATTTTCTTGTTTGGGTACTCAATTGGCTCATAGCTCATCCTATCATCCTCAATCTGATGGACAAACCGAGATAATGAACAAATGTCTGGAAGGATACCTTCGTTGCTTTGTCTCTG
>JASDQU010882795.1:18537-28938 GCA_032191745.1 Picea mariana
TCTCTTCTTGTGGTAGTGACAAACAAGGGATGTCTTTTCTTATGTATACCTCTTGGTATTATTCTCCTTCTTCCCCAAAATGATTGGATTTCAGCTTCTCCTAAGTGATGAAATATGTTGATTATTTTAACTTTCTTCTTTATTTCCCTTCTTTAATATACCAAAAAAATAATGAGGTCTAGTGACACCTTCATCTTCTACTTCTCTTTCCTTCTAATGAGTAGGATAATTCTTCCATGTATTTTCCCTTCAGAATTATAGTCTTGTTGTTCATTTGCTTTTCATTTCCTCCATCGAAGCTTGTGCCTTCATGCTTGACACTTTATTTAGTGACAATGGGGCTTATGATGCCTTCTCTTCTCTTGCCTATCCATTTTATATCATAGTAGCCCATCTATCTTAATTTAGAACCAATGCCTCTGSTATGMTTTTGAAAATCACCCAAGTGTTCTTGAAAAATGTCTAGGAAAGAAGATCTTACCAGATTTGTATCAATTATGGTATTTTCCTTTACTATGGAAATGGAAAGGGGCCTTACTTCTTGGGATTTTAGATAGATACTTGGAGCTTTTGCAATGCCTTCTCCTTATCTACCAACTCTTGTTGTAGCTAAATGATCACTTGAGTGAGCTTATCTTCTTGACATCTATCCAACTTAAGTACCTTCTCTTCCAAATGTATAAGATAAAATATACTCTTGTCCCAATATTTCATAAATGTAGTGAGGGAGTCTTGGAGTTCATCAAATTGATTCTTATAAATGACATTAGTCTTCTCGATCTCTCAAGGTTATTGTCCATCTCTACCATCCTGTAGCTAAGCCTAGGGACTTGTTTCTTCAAGTGTTGGTTCTCTTATTAAATATGAGCATTGATGGCCCTTATATATTCTAATATTTCTTTGTTTTATTTACCCATGTCATTTTTGCAAGATTCTAGTGGTTCAATTGTAGGAAGGGATTTAAGTGCTTTGATACCAATATGATATATAAATGAGGTACTTATATCCTAGTATCTTCACTAACCAAAATCCTTTGTGAAATTTACTTTGGATTTCTATTCTTATTATTATATACAGATCTCTTCTTTAGAAAGGATACTAGGCCTTTTTCCTTGAAAAAATTCAAATTGCAAGCTCCCCTAAAAACCTCTATATTCACTATCCTTTAGTATGAGTGCAAGGATGGTATTTTGGATCGATTCATGGTTGGAGTGTTTGGTTGTATTATGAAGAGACCTCCTATTCTCTTAATGGCTACAAGGCCTTGTGTTGTTGAGTGTAGCCTACAAACAACCATTAGCTAACAATTCCAATCAATAAACCAATTATTTCTTAGTTTGAAATGCAACTGATTGATTACTCCACTATACAAAGGATCCATTGTTGAGGTGAATGCAATGTGGTGTATAGTGAACTTATCATATCCTCACAACCTTGGTGTCCTTTCTTGTATATAAATACATGACTAATTGATCCCTTCCTAGATGTTAAAGATCACATCAAGATTGTAATTGGAGCAATTTATGGTTATACAAATATCAACTCTTCTTCATCTTAAATGATTCAATTATAAATGTTATGTTCACATGATAGTAGATACACATAATTTTAGTGAGTGATAAATACACAAATGTTTATGAAATTTATTTGCTTCTTATCCAAGCCAAGGTTGGAATCACTACAAATTGGATAACATGTTATCTAGTGTGTATTTACTACTAGTACATTTATAAATGTTATGTTCACATGATATTAGATGCACATAATTTAAGTGAGCGATGAATACATAATTGTTTATGAAATTTGTTTGTGGCTTATCCAAACCAAGTGTGGAATCACTAGAAATTGGATAACATGTTCTCTAGTATGTATTTACTACTTGTACATTTCTTGTAAAACCCTGTAAGAGCTCACCCTGATGAGTTGTTATATCATTAACAATTGAACCCGACCACCAAAGTGAATTTCTTTGAATAAGATTCCTTGTCAATGAAAAGATTACTAGGGAATGAAGACAACTCAGCCAATGTGAGGTCAGCCATGTGAGAGTTCCCAAATAACTAGGTAAAATAGATAAAGTAGGAAAATATAATTGAACTAGGGGAATGAGAGAATTCAACCAGGTAAAGAGAAATCAACCAAGTAAAGAAGAAATTATAGTGTGTGATTTTCCTATGGCCATGGATGTACCATACTCCACAATTAATAAATGTTTGACCTATAAAAACATGGTAATGTCCCTCAAGAGGAAGAAAACTCCTAGGTAGGTAGTAATTTGATCTAGGGAGGATGAATGATAGTCTGGGAGATGAATGCATATGCCCAACAAATAGTAAATCAACCAAGTGAGTGAGAAATCAACCCAAATAATATGGAATCAACCCAGGAAATGTGAAATTGGCCCAAGAAATGAGAAATTGGCACAAGAATGTATGAATTCACTCAGAGAGAAAACATATGGATCTATGGGAAGAGAAAATTGCTCAACTAGTTGCCTAATTATTTGAGCAAAGAAAGAGAAATTATGAGAATGGAAACTAGCTAAGGAATTGCAAGTGAGGTAACAACACTTTGATCACATCCATTCATCTCACTCTGGAGTATGGACAAATAGATGGATGGGATGAGTACATTATCTATTGTAATCAATCAATTAATAGAAGGCATGAAATTCTAGAAAGAATAAGTCATTCTCAAAACATCATTGTATATTAAATCAAACATAGCTAGCTAAGAACCTTTATCTTACTATAGATACTACTTGCTACAATGAGGATTAGGGCCTCTAACTGTTGAGATTGAAAATCCATTCAAGATCCTTGAATGAATTTTCTCTAACCAAGACAACAAGAAATAAAACATCTACATAGTCATTTACACACAAGGAGAATCGCATAAAAAAAATAACAGAAACATTTCACACACAAGGATTACTCCACAATAATATATAAGTCCAAAAAAAGACACAATATAAAGCAAATAAGAGAAACATTTCACACACAAGGATTAATCCACAATAATATATAAGTCCAAAAAAATACATAATGTTTGTTGTGGAAACCCAAATGGGAAAATAAATCTCAAATGGTTGCACAACTTTCATTTTGACAACCTGCAGTTACAATGTTATTCATGCTCTTTGTGCATACTCAACTTCTTGTCCAAAACATACATTTGAGAGTGAAAATACAAGAGGAAATAGGGAGATATGAGGTAATGAAAATACCAATAGATTGACCTTTTGTATCACATTCCTTTCCCTATCCTCTCCTAATTTTATATTTATTTTTAATTCATCCATTTTTTTCTTCTAGAAACATGGATGATTTTAAGGATGCAAATTTATTCTAAAATGTAGAAACCTTGGTGAATCTTACTAATCCTTCGTATGCGAACCATAATTGTTTGGCAATATTTTTGTAAAAATATTCAAATTTCTAAGGATTTTATATAGTTTGTATAACTTTTTGGCGATTTTTAAGGTAAAATAATTTTATCCTATAGAATTTGGGCGAACCATTTTTAGAGTGGAGAATTTTTTTGGGGGAAAAACCATGAAAAATTAGCCCACGAGAGAAATTTAGCCCCTAAAATCATCCTTGTCTAGAAACCTCAAATGATTCCACAACTTTCATTTTTGGAACCTCTAGTTACAATTGTTTTCACAGTCTTTGTGTATCCTCATCTCCTTGAAAAATAAATCCCTTTGAGAGTGAAACTACAAGAGGAAATGGGAATAGATGGGGTGGGAAGACCAACAGGATGACCTTTCATTTCCCATTCCTTGAATTATTCTCTACTATTTTTATTTTGTATTTTTAATTCATCCATTTTTTCCTTCTCATGTGCCATTCTCTTGTATATTTGCATTGTTTTTCATAGTTTTCCTAAACTTCATTATTTTTGGAATCGGCTTGTAGATACTCAATCTTGCAACCATTCATTAGTTTAGATTCATTTTAGGTCACAATCAAAGCTTGTATTTGGAATTTATGATTGGATTTCATGTCAACTCCCATTACTCACACATGTGGTGTTAGTCACATGTGAAATTTCAAGAAGATTCTAGAAGGTCCAAAACCATAACACTAGTTGAGGGTTGGGGATGCAAAAACCCTAACCCTAGATGGATATCAATCTATATTAAATACGAGAGTGAGATATGAGAGTATAGCATGAGAGAAAGAATATTCTCTAGTAGCCATTCATGTCATAGGAACTCAGTAGTGAGTGCCCCTTTGTTTTTATTTTCATTTCATAATTGTATAAAAGAGAGTAGAACATAGGCCTCACCTTCTACCTAGATTTTCTTTAATTCTTAATTTATTTATTTCCATAAATTTGAGAATTAAACTAGTAATAATAAATATGAAATCTAAGGTAATAAACTACTTTATATAATATTTCATAATATTTCAAGATCTACTTTGACAAACTATTCGAGTGGAATATGCAGTGTAGTTTAGAAATAAATTTGTCTATATTCTTAGATGATAACTTGTAATATAAAAATGTGATTAATATTTTGATGGTCCTCTCTTTGTCATCTCTATCTATTTATCTCTTCCTAATTCAAAAATAATTACATATTAATCACCATAGTATATATTTTTACAAGAGTGTGTAGATCATAAGATAATCATATATTTAAATGTATTGAAAGTAAGAGCCATATATGTGAATTGAATGAATAATGTGTTTTCACCGAGACAAACAATTTCATTAAGAAACAAGGAATTGGAGAAAGGGGAACAATTATACTATGATGAAGAAATTCGTCTTATACTCCTCCATTCACATCCTTGTTTAGACTTAATTTTTTAATGGATTCTTTTATATTGCTTATATAATGAAAAGTAGAAAAAAATATGTGTTGGAGAGACTTGTAGAGAGTGGTTGCATAAGAGGTTCAAGTAAAGGGATCAATGTCAATAGAGTCATGTACTTTATGATAAAATGATACATAAAAAAAGGTTTACAAAAAGTATGGAATGCATCCAATAAATTATCCCCTTAGTCACAACTTTCATTTTCACATTTGAAATTGTGTATGCAAAGATTTTCAACACTCATGACATTTATAAGGATAAATCTCTAATATTGATGATTGGGAAAATGGATAATATGAACAGAAATCATATTACTTTTTTTCTCTCTTGCAGATTTGTAGACAAAGCTGCAACAAAGGATGGATCAATCAGTCGATGGAAGCTGTGCCCGGTAACTCAAGTTGAAGAAACGAAGCTTATGATAAGAATGCTCCCAGTTTGGGTTGCCATGTTCATGCCAAGCGCTATATCTGTCCATGCCACCACACTGTTCATAAAACAAGCGACGACACTGAACAGACATATGGGTCCTCACTTTGAAATCCCTGCAGGTTCCCTTGCATCATTCGGCGTGTTGTCAATGCTGATATCCATTGTACTGTATGACAGAGTTCTAGTAAGGATACTCAGAAGATTCACGGGCAATCCCAGAGGAATAACAATGCTACAGAGGATTGCTATTGGCATGACCATCCAGGTTTTATCCATGGCGATGGCCTCCATAGCCGATATGAAACGGATTAGTGTTGTGAAAGAACAGGGAATTCAAGGAAACGGGAAAGCAGTAGCTCCCCTCACCGTATTCATTTTGATTCCTCAGTTGTTGCTGGGAGGTATAGCAGAAGCCTTTATGGAAGCGGGAAGGTTAGAATTCTTTTATGATCAGGCCCCCGAAAGCATGCAGAGCATAGGAGCTGCATTGTACGCCAGTAGTATAGGAATTGGGAGTTTTCTAACTAGTTTTCTTCTGAATGTTTCGAGTATGATCAGTGGACGAAAAGGCCACACTAGCTGGATCCTGGACAATCTAAATGCATCTCGTATTTACTACTATTATGCGTTCGTGGCTATTCTCGGCTTTCTAAATCTTATCTTCTTCGTGGTTGTCTCTCGGTTTTATGCGTACAAAAGAGAAACCAATGAGGCATTCAACAGTCACAGCCATGGACATGCAGGTGCAGTAAAAACGGAGGAATGTCATGTTCTGCCTCTGGATATAAAAGTTCCCGCAAACGAAATGGAGATGGTCAAAATTAAACTAAAAATGCTGATCCGTCAAGGGAAACGAAATATGCCTCATGACAGAGATTGAGGCTCTTCCATATTGTGTTTCACTGCTCTTTCTGTTTATGTATTAACTTACTTTGAAACACATTATTTTATGTAATCTCGGCACAGAGAAATAAATTGGCGTCGACGCCATATCTTCAATTGAGACTCTGTCATGTTTTGTTTGGGTGCCCTTTCTGTTTATGTATTAACTTGCTTTGCAGAAATTGGCTTCAACGCTGTATCTTCAACTAAAGATTTCAATGCAGAACTAGAAGTTTGCAAATTAACAAAACACCAAAGGGACGAGTAACTCTTAAGCACTAAATACCAACGGAAGAACACATAAAAACATATGCTAATTGAAGCTAGGTGGATGTTAAGGGATTACAGTTATGCAGGAACAAATATAACGCTTAAGTAGTAAATATCAATGCAAAAACAAATATACAAAATATGCTCATTGAAGCTAGGTGGACGTTAGGGGATTACTTTATGGTGAGTTTTCAAGTCATGCAAGAACAAAAATTAAAAAAGGAAAATACTAATTAAGGCTAGATAGATGTTAGGGGATTATATTATGTTGAATTCTTAAAGTTAGATGTTAAAGGATTATATGATGTGGGGGGAGAGATGTAAAGTTTATGTCAATGTGGGTTTATATTACATTATATGATCTTCAATGTAGGTGGGTTAATTGGGTTTGTTTATTAAGTGTTTTTATGTTTTTATTTTTATTAATTATATTAATTAATGTAGATTTATTTTAATTATGGATTTATCAAGTATTTTAATTATTTTTATATTTTTTTGTTTTTTATTAATTAAAGTAAATTCATCTTAATTATGGATTTATTAAGTGTTAAGAGAGATCAAATTCTCAAGGAGATTTTTTTTAGAATGTAAAACTTTAGAGAAAGTTTCACCTAGAATTTGATCTCTCTTGGGGCTTGGTATATATGACTTTAAGATGAATTTAGGCTAGTTCCAATTACTAGTGCTCACATGAAAATTATAAAGGATGATCATTATGTATATGTATATGTTTGAGATGAATCTAATAATTTCAAATTTACCAAATATTATTTATAATATAGGAGTGAGTGCAAGCTAATGATGGTTTCTCATGACTCGTTAGTGGAAATGCAAACCTCTAAGAAAAATAAAACTTAGGAAATTGAATTAGCTTTCTGAATATACAACTTTTATTCATAGACATTGTGAATAACTACGTCAAATTTGTTTTTTTCTAAAAGTGGTATCTTATTTTTCCAACAAAATATAAGTTATATGTTTTTGTTCATGTTGAGTGTCTTAACGATGGAATTTTATTCCAAAATCTTGTACACTTGTAGAGAACCTGTTTTTCTTATGCCATGTATTTTTTGGAAATTTTCGTTATTAATTTTATATTTTTTAAAAATGATCAAAGTCAACATAAAATTACCATGTCTTTTGTTCATGCAGGATAAAAGGGCAATTTTTTTAGATAGTAGATATTGGTCTCATCTTGTGATGCATATAACTCGTTTGAGTAATGCTTAAACCGAGAAAAAGTTATAGAAGAAATAAGAGAAGTATCTATTCTAGGTTTTTGATACATGTGAAGACAAAAATAGATTAAAAATAGTAAACACTAATAATTTAAAAAAAACATTGTATATTTGAAATATGCATAGCCAACTAGATCTATTCTATAATTTCGTCAACAACTAAATTGTGTAGCCTATAGAAAAATAATGTCAAAGACAAAGATATAGAGGGGTATTCAGAAAAATGGAGGTTTTTATGAATTTGCAGAACAAACCACTAGGTTTGTCATTCTGAACCTAAGTCCGAACCAACCAAGTTAGCATGCACCTTTTTAATTTTGCCTAAAAACTTTGAATTTAAATAAGCACACACACGCTCTGGGAGCACACATGCACTACACGAATGTGTGCGCTCTCCTCTTTGTGTTTCTCTCTCCCCCTCTCACACTCTCACACACTCTCTCTCTCCCCCTAGTGCCACTATCTCTCCTCTATCTCTCCTACATCTACCCCTCTCCCACATTTACCTCTCTCTCTACCCCCCTCTTTATTTTCCTCTCTCTCCCTCTCACACTCTTTATTTCCTTACTATGCCTTGCTCTCTCTCCCTCCCACACACACTTTCTACTCCCCTTATATGTCTTCCTCTCTCTCTCTCCCACACACTAACACACTCACTCTCTACCTCTCCTATTTGTCTTCCTCTCTCTCCCTCCCACACTCTCGCACCAACAATTTCTATCCCCCCTCTATGTCTTCCTTTGTCTCCCTCCCACACTCTCACACACGCATTTTCTATCCCCCCTCTATATCTTCCTCTCTCTTCCTCCCACACTTTAACACACTCACTCTCTACCTCCATCCTTTGTCTACCTCTCTCTACTGCCATGCTTCCCTCTTACTTATACGAGTAATTATATGAAGATGACCATGACCTAGACCATGAAATAGACCTAGAACATCACCTAGACCCCCCTAGCTCTATACCCCCTCTTTTTCCACTCTTCATTTGACTCTCTCACTCTCATTGTCTCCCCCCATGACCTAGACCATGACATAGAGCTAGATATAGAGTTAGACATTGACCTAGATATTGAAATAGACCATGAAATAGACCCACCATACTCTCACTCTCTATCCCCCATACTCTCACTCTCTCACCTGGATTGCCTTCACTTACCATGCCTTTCCTTGTCTTCACTTTCCTTGCCATGCCTTTCCTTCACTTGCCTTGCCTTTCCTTTCCTTCACTTACCATGGCGTTCCTTGCCTTCACTTTCCTTTCCATGCCTTTCCTTTTCTTCACTTTACATGCCTTGCCTTTGTTATAAATAATAGGTGTGCTCATTTAACCATAGAAAATATAGCAATATTTTCACCCAACAATAGGTCGAAGCCACCCCCAAGCACCTTAACCTTGACAGAGAATAATTCTTGAAGCAAAACCTAGGACTAATAGACAATAAAGGTATTGTATCACTCTCCAGAGTTATCATACCAAGTCAAAAGTCCAAACCATAACCAAGAGAGATTCCAACACTGAAACCGAAAATACAAGTTGCAGTAGCCGCAACTGCAACTACTCTCCATACTTGCACACAACTAAATTTTTGCAGTTGTGAACTGTGTGTATGCAAATGAGCTTTGGAATTCTATATTTATACTTCTCTTCCTTAGCTGTCTAGGCCGACTTCTCTTTCTGGAGGCTAAAAACTCAATATTAATTATTTTCTTTAGTCGACTTGTCTTCTAGGGTTATGCTCAATGCTTTAGGGTTTCTTCTTGTTTCCCAAAATATTATATTTTTGTCAGGTTACACATGGAGGTTTAATACCTCCCACAACTACCATAATATCAACACTCCCTCCTAGCTAGGGAGGTATTTAAAGGTGATGGTCTTGAGCGCAAACATACCATTCAACTGGTAGCATCATCATAGCCACACAGGTTATCTCTTGATCAAATCACAAGCACCATCATCACTATCAATATCATCTGATAACATCAACTGTATCATCTCTCAAAGCCATACTCCATATGAGAAATCAAGAATGATGATGGATAAATCACTCACTCCACAGAGTGATACAAGAACCATTCTTTTAAACTATACATATGTCCTAGAAGAATAACTATTCCAATAGATGCTGGAAGCCACACCATGGGATACAAGGACTATTCTTCCAATCCAGACATATGTCCTAGAGGAATAAATGTCTTGGACCATTTTCTGCCTGGAGAATGTCTGTCCACTAGCACACTTACTATCCATCTAGCTGATAATCATTTCCAACACTATTCATAGTCTTCATGGCAATCATAACAATTCCATTCAACAAAACACAACTGTTTCTATCCATATTAGTACACAGCTACTATCTAGTGGTACACAACCACACCAAGTAGCATAAGACTACTTAATCAATGACACATAGTCACAACCAGTGGAACACATCCACCACAGTAGAATACATCTATTTTCCAGAGACATACAACCTCCACAACAATCATATCATCTAATATCAACCTGCATAAAAGAATATCATGACATAAACTGAGTCATCTGGGCCATTATTCCACTCACATCTGTGGGATCTGGAAGAGCATCTTTCCTCAGAAGGTAAAACATCATCCATGGGCTATCTAGACTAATCTTCTCAAGCATAGTTAAGAAGAATTCTTCAAGATGTTGGAGAAGAACGAAAGGAACCTATGATGATCAGATGTGATAATCAAAGTTCAATCAATATTGCGAAGAATCCGATTTTTCA
>JASDQU010882796.1:8279-20933 GCA_032191745.1 Picea mariana
TTCATTGCCTCTAGCTCTATTTGGAGTTTTACATCTCTTTCTTCACTCCTTTTTCTAATGATTCTAACTCTATTTGTCTTTTGGCATCTCTATCTTCTCTCCTTTTTTCTACCGATTCTATATAATCGTAAAGGATATCTAGGGTGATTTTGGGGGCCTCCCCCCATTAGGATGATTTTTTGGAATAGGTGGTGGAGTGATCGTATTGAAAAGAAGAGAAAAAAAGTAACAATTATTATTTTGGTTTGACTTTAAAAATGGAAAATATTTTTTTTTAATTTATAATAATGATATTATTTATTATCTCTCAAATCAACTTTTACTTATGAAACTTCAAAAAAAAAAAATTAAATCTCTTATATTTTCACACGTTAATAGATTATAAATATATTTTAAATTAAAATTGAATCAAAGTAAAAAGTGATTCACCTCATTTTAAGTGTCCATGTGCTCAAATCATTGAAGAAGCCAAAAATAATTTACGAACAGTGGCCCAAGTGGAACTAAAAATTATTCAAAATTGTAGAGAGCATTCTGAAAATCAAAGAGAAGTTCCCCTCAGTGAGAAAATTTCCCCTCAATGAGAAAATGAGAGAAACTACAGAGATTATTCTGGTAAAAAAGGAAAAAACCAAAGAAAGTATTATTCTGATTTATTGTATTCTAGACCATAAACCATAAATTACACTTAAATATTATTTCATCTTTCCTCGGGATCTTTTCTGGGCATAATATAATAAAAACAATCTTATAATATTAAATTTTCACATATTTATTATAAAATATGTTGTATGTGATTTATTGTATTCTAAACCATAAATTACACTTAAATATATAATAAACCTTGAATGGGGTGACACACAACACTCAAGTGTCACATCCCATAGGGCCTGGATAGGCCATAAATAAGGATGGACAATTCCCATCCCCTCGACATTAAGAATGGGAGCCAACCATAACTGCCAGCCAACAACCATGGGACTTCTCCCTCGCGCGAATAGTCAGGAAACCACCGAATTCAACGCTAGGGAGGTGATCATGGCATTCATCCCATCGCACCTTCCGGTTACTATCCACCTCTGCATTTACCTTCCTGATTTCGTTTTTGGTCCGCACCAGGCTTGTAGTCTAGATCTTGGGAGTGACCATTTTTGCAACCACTATAATTTCTCCATTAGCTTCGTCATCTCTATGCCTCGGGAGTATGGAAATTCATGTCATGACCCAACCTGGTACAGCATGGATGCAAGGCATAAATGGCTACAAAATATTGAAAGGGTGCTCTCAATTGCTCGCACCCAGAGAGCTAATATTACTTGCAGAGATGGTAGGGAAATGATGGCCTAGTCACCTCCAGTAGTTTTTGTGGAGGAGGTCATCCCAGAGGAGGCCATCCAGCCCCCTCTAGAAGATATGATCTTCATGGTGCCAGAAAATTGGCAACCTTGAACCAGCTTCCCTGAGGACGAAACTCCAAAAGTTACAGTGGCTCGCCATAGTGCAAGAACCATGGACTCACAAATGGGGGATTTTCCTATCTGTTACATTGAGGAGGAAATACCGGAGGAGTTCCTCCAAATGGCCCAGAATGACATAATCTCGGAGGGTCTCTCTCCTTTCATAGTCTCAGAGCATGAACCCGGGACCACAGGGATAGGAGCAGAGGGCAGGGCTGAGGAGCGGAGCATGAGAATGAGACACGAAGATGGCGCGAAAGAAGAAACATGGGCTGCAGCAAGCGAGGCAGAGGGTGGGTGTATGTCGAAGGAGGGTGGTGAGGTCCTTGAGCCACCTCGTATTTTGACAACCTTGGACCAATGGTGTGTCCCTCCACCCTTATTCCACCCAAAACAACTTGATTTGGTGTTTTATTTGAGGCTCCAGATGGAAAAACAAGCCTACCATGGCACACTCATGAGCCAATGCATAGACAATCTCTATGAGGATTTCTCCAATGCATTAGCAAAGCAAAGATGTCCGACATGTGTCAGACTCTATGCCCTGCCATATCAGAATGAAATTCCCGGTGAAGATCTCGACAATGAAGACCTCAACGATTAATAGTGTGGCTAGACTTGCCTTGTAGTTTTGGTTATATGCTCAAGCTCCGGTTGGGTGTTATGTCAGTTAAAACCCTTTTTTGTTTAGTTTCTTTTCAGTTTCAGTTGTCATGGACAAATATTACGCATATTATAGACTGCCACTCATCCTGGTTTCCTCCAGGCAGGGTAGATGGCGGTCTGCCTCTTTTGAACATGTTATCCAGGGCTTCCAACTGTTTCAGTTTCCTCTTTTTTTGGTGGAATAGCTGGCAACCCAAGGATAGATGTATATTTTTGTTTATGATATAATATAAAGGATCCACTCTCTCTTTTTTACTTAAAAAATAATAATAATATATAATAAAAGCAATATTATAATATTAATCCTCACATGGTTATTATAAAATATGTTGTATTTGATTTATTGTATTCTTATGGGCTTGAAAACAATTGTAAATCAATGGATAATACTTTTTTTACTCATATTATTCTATATGGATGCAAATTTTAGGAATGCAATATATCTCTAGAGAGTCATGGAGAAAGATACAACGCATCCAAAATAATTTTATAACCTATAATATCAAAATTAAAGGAAATATGCCCTCTCTTATCCACCTCTTTGAGGAAATCCTTTTCTCCATTGAGAGCACAACTATGGCTAAATACCCATTGTACACGAGTGTGAAAAACGTTGGTGGAGGAAAAAGTTGCAAGTGGGTCACCATGAATGCGCACTCGAGGGAACACACGCATTCTTAATTCTATAGGTTTGGAAAATCACAAACCTCCACTCAAGTTTCCATGCAAGATCATTGGCAGGAACGCGTGCACGTTCCTCTTTCATACCATTTTTAATGGGATGTGGGCGTGATTTGTGCCTATTTACCTTCATTCTCCACTAAAATTTCCAAGCAAGCTCATTGGAAGGAACGCGTGCAGGTTCCTCTTTCATACCATTTTTAACAGGCCCCAGGTTTGATTTGTGCCCATTTACCTTCATTGAGCAAACAAAGATTGTTATGGAATAATTACCCTATGGAAAGGTGAATATCCCCTTGGATTCTAGACCCCTAATAACAATACAGAAAGATACAAATGGACACTAACATCCCTTTTATATTTGTATAACTAGCCAAAAAGAGAGAAGGAGAAAAAATGTGATCGTACCTATTTCTAGTGTTTGTCCTTGCTTCTCCAATTCAAGTTTGATGTCCAAACTCCTTCACACATCTTAATACCTACAAAACCACGAACAACAAAGAGAATTAAGGAAACTCCTACTATACCATGTTGGATTAAAATAATTCATCTATAATAGACAATCATATGTAAGATACACAAACAAGAAGGGAGTAGGCCAAGTATGTTGATAAGAAATTGAAAGAGACACTTACAATCATGGATAATGTTGCAACAACTTCTCCAAATCCTCCTCATCCTACCCCTTGCTCGAAATATCCACGATCAAAATGACAATAGTTTTGATAATTATTTGTCTTTATGTTCACCATGATAATGCCTCCATTTATAGGCTTTGGGAGGCCCAACCACCTTGGTTATATTTAGGATTAGTTGAGGATATGAATCCATCAGTTGTGGTATCTCCCTTAGATGCATCCTAAGGGTTAGATTTGAGCCAAACCAAATTGAATCATCCCTAGCTATCCTTAGATAAAAAGGAGATTTCTTCCCAAGATTTTCTCAACCAATCAGTGCTCCTTTACAAAGGGAAACAAAAAGCTACAACACTCCATTCTAGATAGATAGAGAGTGCTAGCTCTCCCTACATATGAGCAGAGGAGCATTGATCTTCCAAAAGATTGTCAAGATGACCAATTATCATAGAAAAACACTTTGTTTCGTCTATCAAATGATGTGGATTCTTATTCTAACATGTTCTAGAGGATGTATCAAGTGTTTCCATGGTGTTGTTCGCAATGCAACACATGCAGAATGGAAATGAGACATTTACGACACTTGTGACAAAAGTGTGACACTTGCGACAATGAAAATGTGACATTATCGAAGTGAGGAATTTTGACGTGTAACAAATTTCCCCCCAAAGTGTGACTTCAGAATATGAAAGTTGAATGACTGAAACACTTTGTAGATTCTTCGAAGAAAGGGTATGGAGTCAAAGAACCTGGTAGACACTGCAGAAAACCATCAAACAAATGTTAACAAGTGTTCCAATCCCAAGGCATGCATATCTATGCTTGGGTAATAAATGACTCAAAGTATGGACGACAATAAATACACTGTGGATCCATGATGATATTGACTAAGGGTATGACCATCAGTGATACAATGTGGATCCATACTTCTAGGACATGGACTGATCGTAGCCATGCAAAATACACATTGGAGCTACGAGATGATAAGACATAGCCACACACTAATACAACGTGGATCTATGTAACAACCTAAGTGTTATCATGTTCTAATGATTTCCTTCGTAGGCTGGAAAAGAAGATGTCATAATGAATGCTCAATCTAGGGTCTTTGTCCCAATCCCAATATAATACGAATCTAACCATGTGAATAGATGTTTTGATGTCGAACATGGTAGAAACCACTTGTTTACCGGTCATTGAGGTGAATCATTAAAAAGTATGAGGTAAATCACTAGTGATATCAATGAATCTGAAGGTACCCTAGTACAATCCAACGAATGTGAATAAGTGAGCTGAGGTCAAACATTCATGGAATCATCCAATCATAGGTCAATGATGTAAACCCAATGTTGGAAGAGAGGAGGCCTACCATTGAGGCATGAAAGTCCCTAGGTACTAACTGGTTTCTAAGTCTGATTCCCGGATGATGTGTTGAAGTCAAAAAGAAAAGACTCTTCAAAGGATGGCCTTGATGTATCCCCCATCATCGAAACGAAACTGACACAAAACATGATGAGATATAGTGAATGAATCATAGACTGACACGAGTATAGAAACTGGTAATTTTTCAGATGGTTGACTCTCGAAGCGGATACTTCCCTTGAACACTAAGGCACAACATGAGACTTTGCACCATAAAGGCGGAGTGGACCAAAACATATGCAGCAAGTGTTGTGAAATTCTTCGGATGACTCAAAGAAGTGGAAATACTCATAGGATTGGTTCAGTGCAAAGGTTTAGTGGATTATCTAAGTGTTTAGGGAGAAGGTTAAAAACAAGTGTCGTGTTCAAGGGTGACCGCAAGAGTTGTTTACAAAAGTTATCAAGAAACTTGAGCCACTTCCTTCAATTTTTCCCCCATCTAGATAGTGAGTACCTATTTTTAATTTAACGAGATCGAGGAGGATAATGCATGCTCGATATAACTCTCCTTTGGTAAGTTCCTCTTCCTTTATTTAACGAACTGGAAGGAGTAAAGGTTCGTTCCCATATAGTCCCTTCAATGTGTAGTTTAGCAAGTCCAGAGAAAGAAAACTCGGTGCTTTTTCATGTTTAGAGAGTTTGAAAAGAACTTAAAGGTGACTCCAAGGTTGTTATTTTTTGTAATGTTAGTCCTCTAGGTCCGAAAAAGAGATAAAATATTAATTGAAAGACACCCTTTATAACCTTTTATTGAGTGTGAAAGGAAACAAGATCACTCGACAAACTTTTCATATTTAGAGATTCTGAAAAGAGCTTAAAGATGATTCCAGGGCTTTCTTTTTTCTTATAACCTTTACAAGTCTGAAAAAGTGATAAAAGTACACTCGGTTACATTTTCATGTATTTATGAGCGCGAGAAAGAAAAAATATTATGATCATTAATGTTACAAGGTTACAGAAAGAGGCTGCTTGAAATCCTGTAAAAACAAATTGTTCTAGGCAGAAGACATTAATAACCTCTCAAAACAAAATGATTAAAAACCCAACAAATGACTTTATAATAAGGATAAAATACCAAAATGAACCTATCAAATATTAAATAGGTCAAAATTTCATTTTACCATTTTTTTTTTACCATTATCCTTTGGATTTTTGATTTTTCACCTCTTTGGAGCATTTTTCGAGCGACGATCATGGGAGTTGTGAGCGATCATTTTCAGATTTACTAGGTTAGTTGTCTCTTACTCGTCATCCTTTTTCATGGTTTTTTGTTTCATTTTAACTAGATCGACTCTCCCTCAAGGCACCAAGGGGAGCACCGAATGATATTTCAACGCACTAGCGCTGTGTAGGCTACTTTGAGGGAGTGCTAGGCACAAAAATCAATTTGTTTTTTGACTTTTTGGCTAAATAGAGGCAATGTTTCTCCATAAGAGTTTGACTAATGATGATTAAATGTTGTATTTTCAGATTGCATCTACAGTTATCCAAGATAGAGTTGAAGGAGCATGATCATGAGTTCGATGATATTGTCGCTCTCCAAGACCCTCAAGCGAGGGAGGCCTTGCGAAACTGTGGTTTGGTCAAATAATTCAAGATTCAAAACATGAGAAAATATTTACTACTGTTTGAGTATTTGATTGGACTATGGGACAACGTTGAGAAAGCATTCCGCATTGGACTGCACATTCTTGAAATCGAACTAGATGATGTATATTTTCTGACGGGGTACTCGAGGAGAGGGGAACCCATCCTTTTGTTCGGACATAGGGAAGCTCATCAATCGACAGAGGCATACGTTGTCGATCATTGCATACCAGGGTTGTGGTTGGTGGGTGGACAGATTGTGATAAAGGATGTGAGATATTTATAACTTCGATCCATTCTATTTTTCATCACCAATTTGGTGGGGAGAACGAGTGCTCACTTGACTTATAAATCACATATCTCTTATTCCTTAAAATGTTTTGAACCCAGATTGTTCAATTGGAGTGCAGGGTTCCTCAGAAATGTCAAAGAACAAATATCTAAATGCAGGACTGACAAACAAAAACAGTTTGGATATGGTTCCATTTTGGTTTCTTTTTTCTTAGAACGTGGGTCCCTTAAATGCAGCCACAGGTTTCATTGATAGCACACCCTGTGACCAAGACTCGTATGGAGAGGTAGACCAACCTTTCCCCTATGTTGGGGAATGAGCCCTCAGCTTTCAGATTCACTATTGAATTTTTTGCATGGTGGAGGAGGAAGTTAGTGGTTATTGAGGACTTCCCCTATGCTGGGGTAGATTTCAGAGATAGCGTTGACCTGGTACTTCCCTAGGGAATCCAATGGGATGCATCAGGTATGAAACATAACCTTGCAACATACATTTTGTTTGTATTTTATTTTATATGTTTTTGGTTTTACAACGAGGAATTTAAAAAAAAAAAATCATCATGAAGACAAAGGTGCATCACGTCTAGAGGAGATGTCGGCATTGAGGCATCGTGGAGATGCACAAGCAACAACTGATAATGAAATTGCAGTGGGAGGGATTTGAGAGGTAGAGAGGAACCTATGAGGTTTGACGATGGGTGCCCCACCCCTCAAGAGGTGATATGTGCCTCTACACTTGTAGCAACATACATTTGGGGTTCCCGAAAGCGTCAACCACTTGCTTCATCGGGTGACATGAGAAATAGTGTGCTATGCAGAGCACAATGTGTTACAGGAGGATGATTAGGGTCCTCAGTTTATTTTTGTAGTATTTATGACAATATTATGGGCATGAAGGCCCAAGTTTTTTCCCCCTTATGTACATTTTGATTATGTGTTTTCAAAAAAAAATTGTTATCACGCATATATATATGATTTTTGCAGTTCCCATCGATGTTGCATTTTTTCATTATCTTATGTGATGTTTTTGTGTACATATGATTTATGTTTCAAAAAATGTTTTATCTATGCGCAAGATACCAATCCATCATGTAATTAGCTAATGCATCTGAAGTTATATTGAGTTCTCTCGGTATGTTTCTATATTAGATACATTCAAATGATCTTTTGAGATAATGAACCCTTAAGTGGAGACATAGTAAAACTAAGTTGAAAATGACGTACTCATGATTAAGTTTATGGACCATGAGTTGAGAGTCTAGGTTGATAATCACTTGAGTTATACCTAGAGAGGAGGTTTTGGTTAAGAGTCTGATGACGACATAATATTTTTCCACGTTAYTGGTTGGAGATCTRAGGMAAATTAATCCTAAACTCACCAACTCGTCAGAGTGGTATATGACCCAAGATACATAAGCAATGTTCTGGGTGTGTCGACTAGCTCCATCCGCAAACTCGAAAAATATGGGAAAGGGCGGTGTCATATGCACATGTAATCACAAAGAAAAGTATAAGAAGTTAAGACAAAACTCGTGCATTCAAAATAAAATACACACCAAGTCAAGAGTATATAGTACAATAATGTACAAAGCAGACATGCGAGATATTCTATGCATAGTACTTCTTTAGGTAAAGCCCATTTTGGGGCTCACCAAGATATATTGCATCGTAGTAGAATAACTCATAGGTGTCTTTGTGTAGCACAAATTTTATGATATAAGACCTATGCCACATGGATTATATCTTTCTTGACCCTATCTTGTCATGATATTGATAATAGACTAGGACCATTTCTCCTTCTGCAATAGCACGAGGTCGAATGAATTTGTCAAATTGATGTTTCATTTGTTTTTGATACGTCTCGTTGAGGAGAGCATCATCATGATGGCTTTCCTCCAACTTGGTTAAATATAGGAATCATTCCTCTTCAGTAGAAGTGTGAGGTAGGATTTCTATGGTAAGTTTCAATGAAGGGATATCACATTCAATTGGTAACACTGCTTCTATGTCATATACCAACTAGAATGACATGAATCCAATTGCAATTTTCACTGAAGTTTGATAGGCCCAGAGTGCGGAGAAGAGTTGCAAGTTCCAATAGGTTTTGTTTTTTCCCACCATGCATTGGAGCATGGTCTTCAGGACTTTGTTGATGGGTTCAACTTGTCCATTTTCCCGAGGATAGTAAGGGGATGCGTTTTCATGGAGAAAACCCAACTTGGTGCACAATTCACTCATCATATGGTTCTGGAAATGTGAGCCATGATCAATTACAATAGCTTGCGGGAAATCGAATCGAGTTATGATGTGTCTAAACACAAATATTGTTGAAGCATGAACATCGTTAAGGAATTTAGGCATAGCCTCAGCTCATTTAGTGAAGTAATCAACGACAACTACAATATAACCATGCCCCCCGACTGAGGTAGGATTACATTACATAAAATTGATGCCACATTTTGCAAAGGGGTCGACGAAGACAATGGGATGACGCAGAGTGGGGTGGGTATGTTCTTTCTTATGAAATATTTGTCAGGGTGAGAACTTTTTGATGGCCTCGATACAATCTTTGAAAATAGAAGGAAACAAATAAATGACACGTAATATTTTCTAGGCTGTAGCCAACCCAGAAAGATGATTGCTACAAGATCCAAGGCAAAAATAATTTAACACTCATTCAGCCTCATTGTGGG
This sequence comes from Picea mariana, assembly GCA_032191745.1. Lineage (NCBI taxonomy): Eukaryota > Viridiplantae > Streptophyta > Pinopsida > Pinales > Pinaceae > Picea > Picea mariana. Next base: position 17,712 of record JASDQU010882796.1, read on the forward strand.
TTAAAAAATGTCGCAGGAAAGTATCAATGCCACGACGGTACACTATGTTGTCGATGACGAGGTAGCGTTTCGAGTGGTGTTGAATGCGGCATCGCTCTTCATGTGAGATGTTCGACTCAAAATGTTGGGTTTGGAGATAGAGAAGAATATCTCCATACCAAGGATCATATGTACTAATGAGGAAAAAGGATTCATCAGGAAGAGAATCACTGGGCTCAGTATCTTCATCAGTATAGGGAAGATCACAAATCAATTCTATAAAAACCAATGATTTCTTAGCTTTTGATTTGGAAAATTCGAGATCAAATTCCTGGAGAATAGCGATCCATTTGGAATATTTTACCCCAAGTAATTGATGATTCAAGATATGGTACATGGGGTTCGATTCTATGTTGACCGTGGTAGTGCATAACATAATGTAATGCTGAAATATCTAGATGAAAAAAACTACTGCCAGAGCCAACTTTTCGAGATGCGAATATCAAAGTTCAGGACCGGATAGAATCTTACTTAGATAGTCGATCACATGTTCATCACCGTCATGATCCTCTTGTACTAACACCATAGAAATAGTGGAAGTAGAGACATCCAAATAAAGGATATAGTATTTTGCATAATCTGGTGGCTGCAAAAGAGGTGTGTTTGTTAAGGCATGCTTAAGGGCATAGAGTGGGAATTGAGAAGTTTCATCCGAGATGAAATGAGTATCTTTCTACAACAATATCATAAATCCTTTAGTGATTTCAGAATAATTACCAATGAAACGAAGAAGAAATTTTTCCTTCCCTTGCAAACTTTGCAGTTCAGTGAGGTTGTTTGGAGGAGGTAATTCTAGAATGGATTTGACTTGTAAGTGATCCAAAATAATCCCATCTTTGGAGACTACAAAGTTGAGGAGGCATCCTGATTCAACAGTGAAAATACATTTACGGGGGTTCAAACGTATGTGGTAAAACCGACATCGAAGAAAAATCACTCGTAGGTGACCAATGTGGTCTTGTCAATGAGACGAGTGAGCAAATAAGTCATTGAGGTAGGGTTCAACAATATGTTTGATATCGTGGAAAGCATACGACATGACCCACTAGAAAGTGGCTCCAACATTTTTAATACCAAAAGGTAGTTTCCAATGAACAAACATCCCCCAAGGGAAGATAAAGGTTGTTTTATGTTGATCATCCAGTAGGATGTCGATCTAGTTGTATCCGGAAAATCCATCCATGAACACAAAAATGACGCTTCCAGCGCAATTATTGATAATTTGGTCGATAAAGGGTGTAGGGTAATTGTCTTTGGGATAAGCCTTATTAAGATCCCTATAATCAGTGCAAACATGAATTTTCCCTTGTTTCTTAGCGACCAGAATGATGTTGAAAACCCATTCGGTCAAACAGATAGGATAAATAAAACCAGACTTCAACAATTTTTTGACTTTTGCCTTAATGGCAGCGGTTTTATTAGGATGAACCAGGAGAATTTTTTTTCGTACATGTTTAATGCCTGGGTAAGTTTTTATGGTACAACGATCGATGGATCGATCCCTAGCATTTCTTCGTAACTACAAGTGAAGATGTCGCAAAATTCTTTGAATAAAGTGGTATAAATTTACACTTCTTCAGGTGAACAATTTGCACCTAGATGAACGTTTTCCACAATACCTTCATTGATTGATATGTCGATCGTAATCGTAGAAGAGATGTTTCTCAAATTCCTCTCAGAGATGGTATCTTGAGTGAGTATGGGAGATTGGGGATAGTTGATGATATTTCTAGGAACAATAGAGGATATATCTTTCTCAATGTCATCCAAACTCGAAAGAAAGGACTAACAATGGTGGTTGTCATCCCACGACGTCTCCTTGATGTTAAGAATTTCCATAATAGATTCATTTGATGGAAAAATATGTAAGATATTATAAAGAGTAGAGGATAGGAATGTTAACTAGTAGGGTAAAGAGTAAGTTGTAAACACCAACATGTGTTGGTCATTCGTTTAGGGAGAGGGACAGGATGGCATCGTATTCATCCTCTACAGGACTAAGTGGCATGGTGCCACCTAGTGCGTCAAATTCTAAAGGAATAGGGACGATCCATGGATCAGATGATTCGTAGGATTGATGTTCCATAGTTAAGATCATATTGATCATTGCAATATGTTTTGAAGTGGGAGGAAGTAGTGTAGAAAAGGTACTCATAAGTGAAGAGACTTTTAAAATACCTACTCCAACACTTTCATAAGTGATCTTGGAATATCCTAGAAAAGGAATGTTGTTGGTGGCGGGGGTGCGGACGTCGGGGGTGTAGTAATCTAACTGATCAATGGTCACAATTTTACCTTAATTGGGACACTGGACACAGTGAAACACCGATGAGGTGACAACAGTAATGGAATAAAACCAACTTCTTCCTAAAAACAAGTTGTAATTGAGGGGAGAATCGACTACCTCAAAATCTACTGAGACAGTCTTTCCTCCCAATTCAACAACTAAGGACTGTAATACTCCATGAGGATGGAATACTCTTCCATCAAATGCTTGTAACATAGTAGGGGATTGATTAAAACTAGGTGATTTCAACCCTTTCCAACAAGCCAATGACATGACACATGTGAGGGCTCCCTCATCCAAGATTGTGCGATGAATATGTTGATTGTGGATGACAACATGGATCTGCAAAGAAAGATAGTGAGAGAGTCACAATTTAAAATTATCAAGGTTAAAAATGGATGGTATTCAATAATTCGGGATATATGGCTCCAATGGATTCCAAGAGAGTCCTATATTGACTAGGGAAATGTTGTAAAACTTCGAGAGCTAACATAGCACACGATGCTTGGTCCAAATCTTCAACAATGTTGTAGTTTTGAGAAGCACATGAACTAGGATTGAAAGTTGACTTTTGAATTGTACTCTTGGGTGGACAAAAGATAGATTCAAAGGTAGGTTTCTCAATCTAGAGTGGCCCATATGGAGGAGTAACGGTGGTGGACAATGGATCTAATGTAGTACCATTAGTTACTTTCTCCTTATCAAGTTTATATGGAGTGTCATATGTCATAGTAAGAGTGGTCAAACCTATCCCATTAAACATGTAAATGTGTGAACTCGATGAAGCTTCCTCACTAGGAGGATGATTTGGATTTCCTCCTTTCAGAGGTGCAGTGGCTTGTGCAACTAGTGATTGTTGCTATGGAAAAGGATGAGTCAACACAACGGTTTGGGAA
>JASDQU010882796.1:20953-34147 GCA_032191745.1 Picea mariana
CCATTGAGGCATGAAAGTCCCTAGGTACTAACTGGTTTCTAAGTCTGATTCCCGGATGATGTGTTGAAGTCAAAAAGAAAAGACTCTTCGAAGGAGGGCCTTGATGTATTCCCCATCATCGAAATGAAACTGAAACAAAACATGATGAGATATAGCGAATGAATCATAGACTGACACGAGTATAGAAACTGGTAATTTTTCAGATGGTTGACTCTCAAAGCAGATACTTCCCTTGAACACTAAGGCACAACATGAGACTTTTCACCATAAAGGCGGAGTGGACCAAAACATATGCAGCAAGTGTTGTGAAATTCTTCGGATGACTCAAAGAAGTGGAAATACTCATAGGATTGGTTCAGTGCAAAGGTTTAGTGGATTATCTAAGTGTTTAGGGAGAAGGTTAAAAACAAGTGTCGTGTTCAAGGGCGACCGCAAGAGTTTTTTACAAAAGTTATCAAGAAACTTGAGCCACTTCCTTCAATTTTTCCCCCATCTAGATAGTGAGTACCTATTTTTAATTTAACGATATCGAGGAGGATAATGCATGCTCGATATAACTCTCCTTTGGTAAGTTCCTCTTCCTTTATTTAATGAACTGGAAGGAGTAAAGGTTCGTTCCCATATAGTCCCTTCAATGTGTAGTTTAGCAAGTCCAGAGAAAGAAAACTCGGTGATTTTTCATGTTTAGAGAGTTTGAAAAGAACTTAAAGGTGACTCCAAGGTTGTTATTTTTTGTAATGTTAGTCCTCGAGGTCCGAAAAAGAGATAAAATATTAATTGAAAGACACCCTTTCTAACCTTTTATTGAGTGTGAAACGAAACAAGATCACTCGACAAACTTTTCATATTTAGAGAGTTTGAAAAGAGCTTAAAGATGATTCCAGGGCTTTCTTTTTTCTTATAACCTTTACAAGTCTGAAAAAGTGATAAAAGTATACTCGGTTACATTTTCATGTATTTATGAGCGCGAGAAAGAAAAAAGATTATGCTCATTAATGTTACAAGGTTACAGAAAGAGGCTGCTTGAATTCCTGTAAAAACAAATTGTTCTAGGTAGAAGACATTAATAACCTCTCGAAACAAAATGATTAAAAACCCAACAAATGACTTTATAATAAGGATAAAATACCAAAATGAACCTATCAAATATTAAATAGGTCAAAATTTCATTTTACCATTTTTTTTTTACCATTATCCTTTGGATTTTTGATTTTTCACCTCTTTGGAGCGTTTTTCGAGCGACGATCATGGGAGTTGTGAGCGATCATTTTCAGATTTACTAGGTTAGTTGTCTCTTCCTCGTCATCCTTTTTCATGGTTTTTTATTTCATTTTAACTAGATCGACGCTCCCTCAGGCACCAAGGGGAGCACTGAATGATATTTCAACGCACTAGCGTTGTGTAGGCTACTTTGAGGGAGTGCTAGGCACAAAAATCATTTTTTTTTTGACTTTTTGGATAAATAGGGGCAATGTTTCTCCATAAGAGTTTGACTAATGATGATTAAATGTTGTATTTTCAGATTGCATATATAGTTATCCAATATAGAGTGGAAGGAGCATGATCATGAGTTCGATGATATTGTCGCTCTCCAAGACCCTCAAGCGAGGGAGGCCTTGCGAAACTGTGGTTTGGTCAAATAATTCAAGATTCAAAACATGAGAAAATATTTACTACTGTTTGAGTATTTGAATGGACTATGGGACAACATTGAGAAAGCATTCCGCATTGGACTGCACATGCTTGAAATCGAACTAGATGATGTATATTTTCTGACGGGGTACTCGAGGAGAGGGGAACCCATCCTTTTGTCCAGGCATAGGGAAACTCATCAATCGACATAGGCATATGTTGTCGATCATTGCATACCAGGGTTGTGGTTGGTGGGTGGACAAATTGTGATAAAGGATGTGAGATATTTAGAACTTCGATCCATTCTATTTTTCATCACCAAGTTGGTGGGGAGAACGAGTGCTCACTTGACTTATAAATCACATATCTCTTATTCCTTAAAATGTTTTGAACCCAGATTGTTCAATTGGAGTGCATGGTTCCTCAAAAATGTCAAAGAACAAATATCTAAATGCAGGACCGACAAATAAAAACAGTTTGGATACGGTTCCATTTTGGTTTCTTTTTTCTTAGAACGTGGGTCCCTTAAATGCAGCCATAGGTTTCATCGATAGCACACCCTATGACCAAGACTCATATGAAGAGGTAGACCAACCTTTCCCCTATGTTGGGGAATGAGCCCTCAGCTTTCAGATTCACTATTGAATTTTTTGTATGGTGGAGGAGGAAGTTAGTGGTTATTGAGGACTTCCCCTATGCTGGGGTAGATTTCAGAGATAACGTTGACCTGGTACTTCCCTAGGGAATCCAATGGGATGCATCAGGTATGAAACATAACCTTGCAACATACATTTTGTTTGTATTTTATTTTATATGTTTTTGGTTTTACAACGAGGAATCTAAAAAAAAAAAATCATCATGAAGACAGAGGTGCATCACGTCTAGAGGAGATGTCGGCATTGGGGCATCGTGGAGATGCACAAGCAACAACTGATAATGACATTGCAGTGGGAGGGCTTTGAGAGGTAGAGATGAACCTATGAGGTTTGACGATGGGTGCCCCACCCCTCAAGAGGTGATATGTGCCTCTACACTTGTAGCAACATACATTTGGGGTTCCCAAAAGCCTCAACCATTTGCTTCATCGGGTGACATGAGAAATAGTGTGCTATGCAGAGCACAACGTGTTACAGGAGGATGATTAGGGTCCTCAGTTTATTTTTGTAGTATTTATGACAATATTATGGGTATGAAGGCCCAAGTTTTTTCCCCGTTATGTACATTTTGATTATGTGTTTTCAAAAAAAAATTGTTATCACGCATATATATATGATTTTTGCAGTTCCCATCGATGTTTCATTTTTTCATTATCTTATGTGATTTTTTTGTGTACATATGATTTATGTTTCAAAAAATGTTTTATCTATGCGCAAGATACCAATCCAACATGTAATTAGCTAATGCATATGAAGTTATATTGAGTTCTCTCTGTATGTTTCTATATTAGATAAATTCAAATGATCTTTTGAGACGATGAACCCTTAAGTGGAGACATAGTAAAACTAAGTTGCAAATGACGTACTCATGATTAAGTTGATGGACCATGAGTTGAGAGTCTAGGTTGATAATCACTTGAGTTATACCTAGAGAGGAGGTTTTGGTTAAGAGTCTGATGACGACATAATATTTTTCCACGTTATTGGTTGGAGATCTGAGGCAAATTAATCCTAAACTCACCAACTCGTCAGAGTGGTATATGACCCAAGATACATAAGCAATGTTCTGGGTGTGTCAACTAGCTCCATCCGCAAACCTGAAAAATATGGGAAAGGGCGGTGTCATATGCACATGTAATCACAAAGAAAAGTATAAGAATTTAAGACAAAACTCGTGCATTCAAAATAAAATACACACCAAGTCAAGAGTATATAGTACAATAATGTACAAAGCACACATGCGAGATATTCTATGCATAGTACTTCTTGAGGTAAAGCCCATTTTGGGGCTCACCGAGAGATATTGCATCGTAGTAGACTAACTCATAGGTGTCTCTATGTAGCACAAATTTTATGATATAAGACCTATGCCACATGGATTATATCTTTCTTGACCCTATCTTGTCATGATATTGATCATAGACTAGGACCATTTCTCCTTCTGCAACAGCACGAGGTCGAATGAATTTGTCAAATTGATGTTTCATTTGTTTTTGATACGTCTCGTTGAGGAGAGCATCATCATGACGGCTTTCCTCCAACTTGGTTAAATATAGGAATCATTCCTCTTCAGTAGAAGTGTGAGGTAGGATTTCTATGGTAAGCTTCAATGAAGGGATGTCACATTCAATTGGTAACACCACTTCTATGTCATATACCAACTAGAATGACATGAATCCAATTGCAATTTTCACTAAAGTTTGATAGGCCCAGAGTGCGGAGAAGAGTTGCAAGTTCCAATAGGTTTTGTTTTTTCCCACCATGCATTGGAGCATGGTCTTCAGGACTTTGTTGATGGCTTCAACTTGTCCATTTTCCCGAGGATAGTAAGGGGATGCGTTTTCACGGAGAAAACCCAACTTGGTGCACAATTCACTCATCATATGGTTCTGGAAATGTGAGCCATGATCAATTACAATAGCTTGCAGGAAATTGAATCGAGTTATGATGTGTCTAAACACAAATATTGTTGAAGCATGAACATCGTTAAGGAATTTAGGCATATCCTTAGCTCATTTAGTCAAGTAATCAATGACAACTACAATATAACCATGCCCCCCGACTGAGGTAGGATTACATTACATAAAATTGATGCCACATTTTGAAAAGGGGTCGACGATGACAATGGGATGACACAGAGTGGGGTGGGTATGTTCTTTCTTATGAAATATTTGACAGGGTGAGAACTTTTTGATGGCCTCGATACAATCTTTTAAAATAGAAAGAAACAAATAAATGACACGTAATATTTTCTAGGCTGTAGCCAACCCAGAAAGATGATTGCTACAAGATCCAAGGCAACAATCATTTAACACTCATTCAAACTCATTGTGGGTTAAAAAATGTCGCAGGAAAGTATCAATGCCACGATGGTACACTATGTTTCCGATGACGAGGTAGTGTTTCGAGTGGTGTTGAATGCGGCATCGCTCGTCATGTGAGATGTTCAACTCAAAACGTTGGGTTTGGAGATAGAGAAGAATATCTCCATACCAAGGATCATACGTATTAATGAGGAAAAAGGATTCATCGGGAAGAGAATCACTGGGCTCAGTATCTTCATCAGTATAGGGAAGATCACAAATCAATTCTGTAAAAACCAATGATTTCTTAGCTTTTGATTTGGAAAATTCGAGATCAAATTCCTGGAGAATAGCGATCCATTTGGAATAATTTACCCCAAGTAATTGATGAGTCAAGATATGGTACATTGGGTTCGAGTCTATGTTGACCGTGGTAGTGCATAACATAATGTAATGGTGAAATCTCTAGATGAAAAAAACTACTGCCAGAGCCAACTTTTCGACATGAGAATATCAAAGTTCAGGACCGGATAGAATCTTACTTAGATAGTCGATCACATGTTCATCACCATCATGATCCTCTTGTACTAACACCATAGAAATAGTGGAAGTAGAGACATCCAAATAAAGGATATAGTATTTTGCATAATCTGGTGGCTGCAAAAGAGGTGTGTTTGTTAAGGCATGCTTAAGGGCATAGAGTGGGAATTGAGAAGTTTCATCCGAGATGAAAGGAGTATCTTTCTACAACAATCTCATAAATCCTTTAGTGATTTTAGAATAATTACCAATGAAACGAAGAAGAAATTTTTCCTTCCCTTGCAAAATTTGCAGTTCAGTGAGGTTGTTTGGAGGAGGTAATTCTAGAATGGATTTGACTTGTAAATGATCCAAAATAATCCCATCTTTGGAGACTACAAATTTGAGGAGGCATCCTGATTCAACAGTGAAAATATATTTACGGGGGTTCAAACGTATGTGGTAAAACTGACATCGAAGAAAAATCACTCATAGGTGACCAATGTGGTCTTGTCAATGAGACGAGTGAGCAAATAAGTCATTGAGGTAGGGTTCAACAATATGTTTGATATCGTGGAAAGCATACGACATGACCCACTAGAAAGTGGCTCAAACATTTTTAATACCAAAAGGTAGTTTCCGATGAACAAACATCCCCCAAGGGAAGATAAAGGTTGTTTTATGTTGATCATCCAGTAGGATGTCGATCTAGTTGTATCTGGAAAATCCATCCATGAACGCAAAAATGACGCTTCGAGCGCAATTATTGATAATTTGGTCAATAAAGGGTGTAGGGTAATTGTCTTTGGGATAAGCCTTATTAATATCCCTATAATCGGTGCAAACATGAATTTTCCCTTGTTTCTTAGCGACCAGAATGATGTTGAAAACCCATTTGGTCAAACAGATAGGATAAATAAAACCAGACTTCAACAATTTTTTGACTTTTGCCTTAAGGGTAGCGGTTTGATTAGGATGAACCAGGAGAATTTTTTTTCGTACATGTTTAATGCCTGGGTAAGTTTTTATGGTACAACGATCGATGGATCGATCCCTGGCATTTCTTCGTAACTACAAGTGAAGATGTCGCAAAATTCTTTGAATAAAGTGGTATAAATTTACACTTCTTCAGGTGAACAATTTGCACCTAGATGAACGTTTTCCACAATACCTTCATTGATTGATATGTCGATCGTAATCGTAGAAGAGATGTTTCCCAAATTCCTCTCGGAGATGGTATCTTGAGTGAGTATGGGAGATTGGGGATAGTTGATGATATTTCTAGGAACAATAGAGGATATATCTTTCTCAATGTCATCCAAACTTGAAAGAAAGGACTAACAATGGTGGTTGCCATCCCACGACGTCTCCTTGATGTTAAGAATTTCCATAATAGATTCATTTGATGGAAAAATATGTAAGATATTATAAAGAGTAGAGGATAGGGATGTTAACTAGTAGGGTAAAGATTAAGTTGTAGACACCAACATATGTTGGTCATTCGTTTAGGGAGAGGGACTGGATGGCATCGTATTCATCCTCTACAGGACTAAGTGGCATGCTGCCACCTAGTGCATCAAATTCTAAAGGACTAGGGACAATCCATGGATCGGATGATTCGTAGGATTGATGTTCCATAGTTAAGATCATATTGATCATTGCAATATGTTTTGAAGTGGGAGGAAGTAGTGTAGAAAAGGTACTCATAAGTGGAGAGACTTTTAAAATACCTACTCCAACACTTTCATAAGTGATCTTGGAATATCCTAGAAAAGGAATGTTGTTGGTGGCGGGGGTGAGAACGTCGGGGGTGTAGTAATATAACTGATCAATGGTCACAATTTTACCTTAATTGGGACACTGGACACAGTGAAACACCGTTGAGGTGACAACAGTAATGGAATAAAACCAACTTCTTCCTAAAAACAAGTTGTAATTGAGGGGAGAATCGACTACCTCAAAATCTACTGAGACAGTCTTTCCTCCCAATTCAACAACTAAGGACTGTAATAGTCCTTGAGGATGGAATACTCTTCCATCAAATGCTTGTAACATAGTAGGGGATTGATTAAAACTAGGTGATTTCAACCCTTTCCAGCAAGCCAATGACATGACACATGTGAGGGCTCCCTCATCCAAGATCGTGCGATGAATATTTTGATTGTGAATGACAACATGGATCTGCAAAGAAAGATAGTGAGAGAGTCACAATTTAAAATTATCGAGGTTAAAAATGATAGTATTCAATGATTCGGGATCTATGGCTCCAATGGATTCCAAGAGAGTCCTATATTGACTAGGGAAATGTTGTAGAACTTTGAGAGCTAACATAGCACACGATGCTTGGTCCAAATCTTCAACAATGTTGTAGTTTTGAGAAGCACATGGACTAGGATTGAAAGTTGACTTTTGAATTGTACTCTTGGGTGGAGAAAAGATAGATTCAAAGGTAGGTTTCTCAATCTAGAGTGGCCCATATGGAGGAGTAACGGTGGTGGACAATGGATCTAATGTAGTACCATTAGTTACTTTCTCCTTATCAAGTTTATATGGAGTGTCATATGTCATAGTAAGAGTGGTCAAACCTATCCCATTAAACAGGTAAATGTGTGAACTCGATGAAGCTTCCTCACTAGGAGGATGATTTGGATTTCCTCCTTTCAGAGGTGCAGTGGCTTGTGCAACTAGTGATTGTTGCTATGGAAAAGGATGAGTCAACACAATGGTTTGGGAATTTTCTTTAAAACATTTTGCAAATTCGTCGCAATGAGGAAAATATCATGTGTAGTGATCGTCACCAAAAATGAGACATGGAAATTTCGGTTTTCACTATGGGTTTTTCTCAGTAGAAGGTGTTGAGTTGGTGTTTTTGGATTTTCATTTTGATTATTGTTTTTCTTTGGTTTATTTTTCATTTTATTCTTACCTCCTGACTATTGCGCAATAGCATATTGAACTTCATTCATCTAATATATTTGAGTCGAGGTGGAAATGGATGAGAGTGAAGTCGAACCGATAGTGGGCGCAGTAACTGAACGATTATCTTTGTCGGTCGACTGGGAGTCAGATTGGGTTCTGACGAAACCGATAAATCCATCTGCGTGAGCTGTGGAGGATGGTTTTGATGGATCGGCTAACATACAAGTAACATTCATAATCAATTCATATAGAGTACCAGATTGGGAATAAACCAATTCCAAATAATAGGCATGAGTGATGGCTTCCTCTTCATTAACAACACCACCCATGGCTATGTCATGGGAAATCAGAGGTAAAARGGATTTAGTGAACCATTCAACTAGTAATTTGTCAGGAATGGTTTTCTTGATCAACYGTCRYCRTTGTATCCATTCATGAATATGATCATAGATATGTACAGAGTTAGTTTGATGAAGGGAGGTCAAGAGTTATGTACCAATMTCATAACAGATGGGTAACTGAAAGTGCATGAGGAAAGCCATAGAAAGGGAATTAAAATCTTGAAAAGTATCGCGTTGGAGCTCAATGTACCATTTGGATACTGAWACYGTAAGTGTACGCTGGAAAATATGTAACCATTGAATCATCCATTAGTGAATTTGATGAACACCATAGACGAAAATTCATAACTTGGTTGTTAGGGTCTTTGCCAGGTTTACCATCAATTTTTGAGATATCGGAAGGTAATTTAGGAGGAATAATTAGCTAGAACGGAGAATGTAAAATGGGATCATTTTTCAATACTGAAAGATCTGGTAGATATAGAGTGGCTAAGAATGGTGGTTGTCTATTGACCTGAGGATGATACTGGTGTGGCATGGGGACACCAGTAGGTTCGTAAACTGGTTGAGGTGGATAGTTGTAGCCAACAAGCCCTCCCATGCATTGTTGTTGTTCACTAGCATAGTTAGGATTCATATGTTGAGGAACATTCATGAAAGAAGAATGGAAACCCATTTGGCCCTGGGGATAACCTGTGTAACCCACAGGAGGATAGTTTGCTTGATTAGTTTGAGGTGGATAACTAGTCTGCCCTTGAGGAGGGTAACTAGGTTTTCCTTGAGGAGGGTAAATATTTGGCCCTTAGGGAGGATAATATTGTTTACCTTGAGGACCCCAAGTGGGATTCGGGACCCCCAGGAAAGGTTGTCCAAAATGTAATCTAGAAGGAGTGGGATTTGATATTTGTTCTTGTGGGTTAGAGTATGATGGCCCTCCCTGATGTGGTTGATGAAACATACCTCCTTGGGGTGGTCCCCAAGATTGTGAGGGGTTTCCTATGAAATAAGGTTGTCCCCTACCATTGATTGGGTAAAAATTGGTGTTTGACTGGTGAAAGGGGGTTTCCCCCCATTTGGCACCTGTATGTGTATGTATGGTTGTCTACAAGGAGGGATGTGTCCTCTAGACGGTGGTTTCACCCCAGTCAAGATTTTTCCCGTAGTTGAGTTTATGTTTGTGGCAGGGTTTTGCATTCCTTGATGCACATGTGTCCCAATAGGATTCTGTGGAATGTAAGGAGTTTTGGATTGAAGAGGTATGGTAGGATTAATTGTCAAGGTACTTTTCACATGACTAGGAAACACGACTCCTGTGTTACTTTGAACTTGTACTGAGGTGGTTTTAGTATTGACTATTTGTTCTATGGGATAGTCGATATTCTGACCTGACGGTCCTACCTCAGCACTAGCGAAGGAAGGATGGTCAAAAGGGGGTCAGCTAAAATTGAATTTTTCATAAATGTCATGTCTCAATGGAGATATCCATATAGAACGAACATGAGTTTTTTGCGGATTTACCATTTCAGTAGGATAGACAGGGGTCGTGTACTTGTCATTAAAATGTGGTTGTGTGGATTCCATATATGACTCAGTGTATGGCCTTGATGACAAACGAGGGTAATCTTATTCTATAATGTTACCAGAGGAGTCCAAACGGACGAGTGGCTCGATATGAACTTGTAAAGAGGGGTTTATAGGAAGGGTTCTTTCCTCAACCATAAACAAGGCTCTCTCAGGATTCTCTAACAAAGGAGTAGCAACACTCCCAACATATTAATGGTTCTCAACCTCTTCATGATAAGTATCTTTGGGTGAGTTAGGAGGTAAGGGTTCATATCCTTCTGAATGAACCCATTTCATCCTATGTGATATACAAATACCTTTATCATCTACAATCTCAATTTTGAAAGACAATAACGTAAATAAACAACACTGCTAAAAATCTAGAAAACTAACAAGCAAACAATGCCTTCTTTCAATGAACATGCTAGTTGTTGATGAAATACAACATCACGTGATCAAAGTGAGAAGGGGATAGAATATGGGTGGGTGGATCAGTTATGTTGGCAACCTGCTTAACGAACTTACACCTCGGTGCAAGCTTTCTGGTGGTTTTACCCAGGGGTTACCCTCCAAGGAGCTCGAGTGAGTTTGACCAATGTTTGTTCTAGGTACAAAGAAGACTTCCCTTCACCATCACGTCATGTAAGAACCCTAAATATTGTGGCTACTAAGGATACCAACTCTCAATCATCCTCTAAGAGGGTACAATCGATAGTCGAGTTTGAACATATGGGCAGGATATCAAGTTTGAAATCTTTCAAGATAACTGAGGACAAGTGGACTGATAAAACTTCAGAGGACCCCAAACGAATTCAGAATTCACAAAGCTTCAAGACCAAATGAAGAAAACTGAACCTCAAGAAGAACCCCTAATATACAATCTAACTACTACGAATAGTTAAACCTTGGAGGGATAATCTTCTTTTCTCTCTTGAACGTGACCTCGTGTGTAACCCTTATGTGAGAGGGGGATCCCAACTATGCTTATACGAAAATTGGATTTACTCTCCCTATCGCAATATTCTGAGTTTGTCTTGAATGATTTGGAGATTCATTCTCACAAACTATTCCAAAGCACTAATTCTAGTCCATTGTTGGTGTAAATATCTTAAAAATAAATTATGTCCTCAACAAGAATCCAAACAATTTCTGAATTATAAAAAAACCTTTCTAAAATCCAAAAACCAATGAAAAAAGTATTTCTTTGTTTGATTGTAAATGTGAATTGAATAATTCATCTAATGCTTCTTGTTTCACTAATAATGAAGAATGATTTCACTTTTTCACCTTTGGAAAAGAAGAAGCAAAAGAACATAAACAAAGACACTCTTAGCAATCGATAAGAGATGAAAAGAAGAACAAACTGTCTATTCAAAGAAACAACAAAAACAAAGAATCACACTTAAAAATATTTCCGAAATGAGTAAGGATCAAATACCAAGTAAACATGACTAGGATCAATGAATTTCCTTTTAACAATCTATAATCAATTAGATGAATGAAATGAGAAGCAAAAATAACCCAATTTTGTGGAAAAACATTCATTTTTTGAGACAAGGAAAGACAATACAAAACCCAATAAAAGAAGAGTGAAAAGAAGAATGTTGTAGGTCAAACATAAGACATGATCTAATAGAAAATGATCTGAGCTAGAGAAAAATACCAAAGAACTACACCCAACAAACATGTAGTCAACAATTTTTCCAGGAAATAAAAATAGGCACTCTGGTAGTAACAACACCATAGCACTACATCGCTCCATAATACACTTTTGGGGGAGCATTTATCAAGCAATCAATGCTCTGACTTAAACTGGAGAGGGTGTTGGTCCTAAGAAAAGTTTTGGAAAAACCCATAAAATTCAATAACTCAGGAAAGTTCAAATAGAGTCTTTGTAAGACAACTTTAGCAAAAATAACATATGTATGGATAGATCAAATTAACAAACAGGATCTGAGGATAAGAAAAAGGAAAGGACAAACCAAGGAAATAACCAAAAATGAAGGTTTTGTTCCCCAACAGAGTCACCAATTTATGTTATGAAATAGTTCCCCTACAGATAGGTGAATATCTCCTTGGATTCTAGACCCCTAATACCAAGAAATAAAGATACAAATGGACACTAACATCCCTTTGAGATTTTTTTAACTAGCCAAAAAGAGATAAAGAGAAAAAGGTGATCGTACATATTTCTGGTGTTTGTCCTCACTACTCCAATTCGAGTTTGATGTCCAAACTCCTTCACACAACTTGATACCTGCAAAACCACAAACAACAAAGAGAAACCAGGAAAATCCTACTCTACTGTGTTAGATTAAACAAATTCATCTATAATAGACAAGTATATGTAAGATACAAAAACTACAAGGGAATAGGCCAAGAATATTGATGATAACTTGAAAGAGACACTTACAATCATGGATGGTGTTGCAGCAATTTCTCCAAATCCTCCTCATCCAACCCCTTTCTTGAAAGATCCACGATCAGAATGACAATACTTTTGCTGATTATTTTTCTTCATGTTCACCATCAGAATGCCTCCATTTATAGGATTTGGGAGGCCCAACCACCTTGGTTGTATTTTGGATTAGTTGAGGATATGAGTCCATCAGTTGTGGTATCTCCCTTAGATGAATCCTAAGGGTTAGATTTGAGCCAAACCAACTCAAATCATCCCTAGTTTTCCTTAGAGAAAAAGGGGATTTCTTCCCAATCTTTTCTCAACCAATCGGTGCTCCTTTACAATGGGAAACATAACACTACAACACTCCCTTCTAGATAGATAGAGAGCACTATCACTCCCTACATATGAGCAAGGGAGAGTTGATCTTCCAAAAAATTGTCAATATGACCAATTCTCATAGAAAAACACTTTGTTTCATCTGTCAAATGATGTGGATTATTCTTCTAACATGTTCTAGAGGATGTATCAAGTGTTTACATGGTGTCATTCACAATGCGACACACATAGAACGGAAATGCGACATTTATGACACTTGTGACACAAGTGCGACACTTGCGACACTTGCGACAATGAAAATGTGACATTATCAAAGTGAGGAATTTTGACGTGTAACAGAGAGGAGAAAAGTCAATATCTTTCCACCATGTCCCAGTCAAACTAGGTATGTTTTATTTCTCTTATTTTCCTCCCAATTTAGTATTTTTTACTTTATTCAATTAATTTAATATATTCTAAAACAATCCAAATTATATAAATTTGTAATCTTACAAAGAAATCTCAAAATTTAGAGAAATTCA
>JASDQU010882797.1:17606-34248 GCA_032191745.1 Picea mariana
GTTGAAACCTGTTAAAAATAGTAAATTGCCAAAATTGCCAGAAAATTGTTTTAAGCCAGTCGAAAAAGGTGGGTGGCCACCGATATCCCCTTGGATCAATCCTTCCTCCTTAGGAAGAAATGTTATCCATTGTTTTGAGTTCCCGGGGGAGAGGGAAAATTGTTTGTTGGATCTGCATCTTGGTGAGTTGCTTGTATTGTTGGGGACGCCCTGCTACTTAGTTTGTGGAAGTCTGTCATGAACCTATTGAAGTTGAGGTTGTTTAAGAAGTTGAGCTACATGAGAGGAAGGTGTGCAGAAAGAATATTTGCACTTTGCTGCAACATTGTCGACCTGCTTCTGTTGGATAGAAGGTGCAGGGGGCGAGACTGTAGTGGTTGCAGTGTCCTTATGTTCTCCTTTTGAACATATTGCGAAGAAGCTTAATTTTGCAGAATGAGATACTACCTTGAGAAAATTTTTAGGTGGAACAATAGTTGGAACTACCTCTAGTATTCTGTAGAGATGAACCCCCAAAGTAACAATGACACTACAAGGTCGAGACTCATAAACAACTTGGCATCTCCACATATATGGTTGGCCCAAGAGAACATCACATACATCCAGTGGGGCAACATCACATAATACCTCATTCTTGAAGGGTTGGATGCCAGATGACAATCGACACTGTTGGTTGACATGGAGATCTCGTCCTTGCCGAAGGAACCTGATGTTGTATGGTTGCGGGTGTGGTGTTGTCAACAATCCCAACTATTTGATGACCTCTGCTGAGATGAGGTTTTTCTGGTTTCCTCTATCAACAATAAAATGCAACAGGGTCCCCTTCACCCACATCTGTGAATGAAAAAGGTGCTCCCCCTCTTCAGGATCTATTGGTTCTTCTGGTTGAATTGCTACAATTGCAACAATAACACTGGGGTATGCATCAATGATCTATCCTTTACCAGTATTTTCAGAATCGGATTCTGAATCAGGGTTTGGCTCCTTGTCTTTGATATCGACAACCAATGATTATTTTGAGCAACATTCATTGGTGTTGTGCCAAGGGCTTTTGTGGAAATCACACCATTTTCTAGTGTCCTCCTTTGTCTTCCCGTGGCCCTTCTTTTCTTGTGTCTTGGACTGGTTTTTGGGAGACTGTTTGTTAGGGTTGTCTTTGTCATACTTTGGTTGTTGCGGATGTGCAGACCCAAATTCTCGTTTTTTCTGGTGCTTAAATTTTTCCTCAATTTTAATAGCATATCGATAAGCAGCACTGAGTGATGAGATGTCCAGAAAATCCATTTCAATCTAGATGTATCTATGTAGAGCCCCACGGTATTTTAGAACCAAATGTCGCTCGGAGTCTTTGATACCCAGCTTGGTGCACAAGGTATGGAAGCTATTGGTGAACTCTAGAACTTATTGGCCCCTCTCTTGCCGCAGTGTGGTCCATCTCATGTACTGGTCCTCATAGTTTCCAATAGGGTAATAATGTTCCTTTACCGCATCCACAAAAAAATCCCAAGTGGGATCGACCCCATATATTCCAGACTCCTCTTTGGAACTTTGCTCCCAGTAAGTTTCCCACCAATGTTTGACATGAGGGAGATATTTAAGGAGTGCGAAGGTGATCTTTTTTTTGTCGGAAAAATTGTGAACAGAGAAATAACCTTCTAGCAGAGTTAACAATTTTTCTATGGCTTCTGCATCTATCTATCCCTCAAATACAAGAATATCAAAATTAACTTGTACCTTGAAAGGCGAGGTGCCTCCAAAGTGGTTGCTTGATGAATATGCACCTGATGCTATCGGCATGCCTTTAAGGATGTGGAAAAAATTCTCCATCATTTCGTCCCTCTGTCACGTGAGAGCTTGCTCAAGCAACAGATTGATAGGATCGTCTACTCCGTTGTTTTTCTTTTCTTCCGCCATTGAGGGTTTCTTGGGTGTGCAAGAGAGATTGTATTCAAGAGAGACATGATTGAGACCCAACTTGCTATACTCGGACCTCGTCGGGGACATGCACTAAAAAAATGATCAAGAGCAGCCTGATCTGATACCACTGATCCGGATTAACGAAATTAGATCGGAGATATAATAAAGAAATGCACAAAGATATCACAGATATTCAATAATATAACAAAAATGTATCAGAGATGAAACCATAAACACAGATATAAAGTAATACATGATTTATATTAATGAAATAAATGTATAGAGACTGTAAAAATACAGAGTGAAAGACTCGCTAGAATGGTGACAACTTATCTCTGAGAAGAGATTTGACGGCTACTCGCATTCGCAAGAAGATGATTACAATGAGGCTCTGAAGGCATGTTTACAATAAACAAGAATTCCAAAAACCCTAGACATCCAAAGACCTAACCCTAGGAGATGAAGCGCCAAAAGTCATGTGGGCCCCATTTGGGTAAGTTAGTACATCAACTTTCTGGGGTTGTAACTTTTGCATATGATCTTCGTTTTAGGCGTATGATAGCTCATTGGAAAGGTATCATAGAGGAGATTCGTTTTGGGGGCTCAATCATGCCTTTGGCTATCACTGAGAACCTTTATCTTGAAAAACCTTCATTTAGGCCCTCAAAATGGCCCCGGAAGTTAAAACCTGCTAAAAGTAGTAAATTGCCAAAACATTGTTTTGAGCCAGTCGAAAAAGTTCAATGGCCACCGATATCCACCTGGATCACTTCCATATACTGTTCATAAGTGTTTCAAGGACTCAAAAATTGAAGAAGTTCCCTGGAGCCTCTTCATGACCTCCAGGAAAATCAATTGATGTGAAAAAGGTATCCCTTTTTCTCTGCTTAAAGTTAGATGGCATGGTCTCATGTCGGTCCTTAAATAGTTTGTGACCTGTAAGGGTCATTATGGTCTAGTTTTTCTCTATCATATATGGTTTCTTATGCACTTCATAGGTTTTCATTTGAATGTGCCTTTCTATTTACTCAGAAGCCTGTACAAGATGTCTAAAAAGTATAAAAAACAGAGCCTCAACTCTAGTCTGTTTCACCACGACTTAATCGAAATTCTGTTAACACACCATTTGAAAACCATAGGTGATTGTTGGGATGGATTTTTAGTGAGGAATGGTTTCGTTTATACTGTAGACGACCCTAATTTGGGTGAATCACTGGTAAAAGAACATTTGGACAGTATGAATAATAAGTCAGCCAGAGAACCCCTAGACGAAGTAAGGCCCAATCAATTCCCACATGAGCAACAGGTTGTAGGTTGTGAGTAGAGTGAACCTCCTGTGCCTAATTTGGATAATGGCCATAACGCCAATATGAAACCCTATGTCAACAAGTCTCGCAAACAATCAAAATAGAAGCACGCAGTGTTAGGGTTCTGAAATAAAAGAGTTGGTCGATTAATTTCAAGGAAGTTAAGAAATAGAGTCAACCCTCATTTGAGCTTGATCAGCCTGATCGAGGTCAATGAGGTCTCAGATTCATAAATTGAAGACTTCTTGGCTTTAGAAGATCCAGATTGTCATAAATCGAATCCTACTCAGTCATACGACTTTGTTAATAACCTTCCACCTTGTCTCGAGGATAAAGGTGAGTTCACTGGTATTAGGCTTGGTCAGGGGCACGTAACAGGTGGTATTAATGCAACCAGTCTTGACTGTACGATCCATCAATAGATCGTCTCTCTCGTGCAGTGTGAGGTCTGCCTACATTGGGTTGAACGATACTATGTTGATATTCCTATCCTCCAAGCACAGATTAAAACACTCACAACTCACAATGAATTATTGACTAAATAAAATCAGGACCTCAGAGAAAACGAAGAAAGACAAGCTAAACATCTTAAGAAGACAGGCAATATTGTGATTAAAAATGCAGATAGTGTTAATGCCATAATCAATTCCGAGCTATCTTGATCCATGTTTAGTCATTGGTTGAAATGGTAAAATGGTCTTTCCTTATTATTACATTCATGTTATCTTTTTCAAGCAAATCGGTTTAAAATTGGATTTCTTTTGCCAATATAAGACTGGCTACAAAATCTCTCGATTCTGTAGCCAAGTCATTTTTATATAAAATTTAGTAATTAGTTGTTAATAAATTATATAACTTGTTCTTATTTCGTTTTCAGGATATGGTATATCTTGATGTTGATTTTATGAGGTGGAACACGTTTGATTTAGATGATTAGTATCTCTTCCTTGTTTATCTTGTAAATAAGAAAAACTTTTAGTAATTTTTGAAGATACAATTTGGTTATGAGTGGCTCTAGGCCCTCCACTTTTGTAATATTCTGATCTCATGGGATCTATTCCTATCCTAAGAGATAGGAAGGTGAGATATCAAGACACTTTAAATACTCTTCATTTTGTAAATGAAGGCATCTTGGCCTGGAACCAATGATGGACAGATAACTTTCAAGACTTAATGGAACAATGTACAACATTTTAGCTTTAGTCCTTTGTGAATGGTGTTTCGTTAATGTTTTGTTTTATTTAATCTTGGTATATTAATATGTCATGTAGCTTTAGACTCAATGACATGTTATGTTTCAGGATATTCATGTTATAAATATCATTCATGATTTGTTGTTCTAGATATTGAGACTGTGATCATCTTTTCAATTCGAATATCATGATTTTTCTTTGATGTTTAGTTGAACAATGAAATGAATGTATTACACATGGATTTATCTGACTGTAATCATTTGCGATGATAAGATCACAAAATTAATAGGTGTTCCCTATTCTGTTTCTAAATCATGGCAGCCATTACATTCTTTGAATTTATTCAGAAACGTTTCAGTATAAGTCTATTGCGGATTTATCTCATAGGCATGGCAGCTGGATGCTCTTCATTCGTACATAAGCATGGACACATTTAACGAATTAATATCAGGTTAGCTTCAGTGTTTCTTATTTCTGTCATTTATGTATTAGTGAAACCAAAAAGTTTAGATCAGCTTTGACCATCTGTAGATATGTGTTTCATAACTTAGTTAATTCAAGTTTTGTTAGATTTATAATTAGAAAATAGAAAATATTCAAATGTGCTTTCTTTATTTGCTTCTCAAAAACAATATCTTTACATTGATTTCGTAAGTTTTTAGTAAAACTTGCAACTTGTAAATTATGTTCAGAAGCTAATATTTTTTACATTTTCTTTCTCTGCTCTAACACATTTATACATATAATTATATTAGAGTTTATGTATATGCTATTATTTAACATTAGTTATGTATTCCTTTTCTTTATTTTTGGACCTTAGATTGGCCAACGAAGCCATTAAACCCATCAGAACAGGTTACACCAAATGGCTTGGATTAATTGGACAACCCCGGACTAGACCTATTCTTCCAGTTGACGGCTTGTCAATTTTGTCCGTCAACAGGCTAGTGGGCCAACAAATTCTACTTCAATGACAAGGAGTATTGGACTAAATATCATGTGATGGAAATATGGAGAGCCACATTACCAGCATGACTGTCCATTTTAGAGGGCCAGAGCAGTCGGGTCAGTCGAACACACTATAGTAGGAGATTTTGGGAAGGACCACCAGATTCATGCAGCGATGAATAACTGCTAGGATGAGCACCATTATATTGTTCTAGAGACATCAGGTACCATTGCTTACCAGACCTTTAGTATTTTGATAGATATTGGTGCTACAAAGAGATTTATTTATGGTGCAATACTAAAAATAATTAAAGTAAACGCAGTCAAACGGGATGAGTTTAGCTACGTGGAAATGGGTTCAGGAGCTAAGCAAAAGGTTGAAGGAAAGGTTATGAAATGTATCCTCAACCTAGGATATTTTGTAACGAAGGTCAAACTCTACGCCACGATCTTAGGATATTATGACATCGTGATCGGTATGGACTGGTTGGAATCGCATAATGTGATACTCAACTATAAGACAAAACAATTGTGTTTGATCGATGACGAGGGACAAAGATGAGTGATTGTAGTAAGAAACCAGGGAGTTTCCCTAAGGTTCATCTCTTCCCTACAAATACAAAAGAGTATGCGCAAGGGATTAAAGATATATGCAATCTTAGCACTTAACGATAAGGGTGTGGTGGAAGACTATAAAACCTTCTGGTAGCATGAGATTTTGCGGATGTATTCCAAGAACAATTACCAAGGTTTCCGTCCAAAAGGGAATTGGAATTTACCATCGACTTCAAAACTAAAACTCAACTGATAGCAAGAACGCCTTATCAGAAGTTGACCCCTAAGTTGCAGGAGTTGAAAATGTAATGGATGTTGTTGTTGGACCTAGGACTTATATGTCAAAGTGTGTGACCTTGGGTTGTGCCTTTTATTTTCATACGAAAGAAGGATGGGTTGTGGAGACTCTTCATTGACTAATTTCAATTGAATAAGGAAACAATCTAGAACCAGTACACATTGACAAGAATAGATGATTTTTTTGACCAAATGAAAGGTGCGATGGTGTTTTGGAAGATTGACATGAAATCAGGATATTACCAGTTACAGATCAAGGAGGAATACACTCCTAAGATCGCATTCAATATGAATTTGGGGCATTATGAGTTTATCGCTTTACCGTTTTGACTGACAAATGCCCCAGGGGTATTCATGAGCTTTATGAACAGGATGCTCCATGAATACTTGGAAAATTTTATTCAAGTATTCATTGACGAAATATTGGTATATTCTCGGATGACGGAAGAACATGACAAACATTTGCACTTGGTACTACAATGTTTACGAGAGAATAAATTATTCGGGAAATTATCGAAATTCTCTTTTTATCAATCAAGGATTCATTATTTGGGGCATGCTATCTCCGACAAAGGCATCTCTATGGATCCAACAAAGTTAGAGAGTATTATGAAATGTCCTGCAGAGACGAATCTACCAAAAGTACGTAGCTTCATGGGTTTAGCTGGATATTATCGACGGTTCCTCAAAGGTTTTTTGAAGATAGCAAATCTGATCATAGAATTGTAGAAGAAAAACAAGAAGTTTGTATGGATTGAGAAATGCATAGAATCATTTCGAAGGATCAAGGAGTTGTTGACGATGGCGTCGATACTAAAATTCCTCAACATGGATAACTAATTCTTGGTATGCACAGACACATCCAAGGAAGGCTTAGGCGCAGTCCTTATGCAATATGGTCGAGTGATCTCTTACATCTCTAGGAAACTAAGAAGGCATGAGGAGAACTACGTGACACACAATTTGGATTTATTGGCGATTGTGTATTCCCTGAGAGTGTGGAGAAATTATGTAATTGGACATAAATTTTAACTAAAAAGAGACCACTGTGGTATGTAGCACATTTTTACACAAAGTGAATTGAACATGCAAAAAAGGCATTGGTCAGAACTTCTTAGAGAGTACGATTTTTAGATTACCTACATAAAAGAAAAATGAACAGAGTGGCAGATGAATTGAGTCGGAGACCACGCATATTTTCGATGATACCTCTTCAGACGAATCTTCATGAAAATATTCTAACTATACAATGCGACGATGACTTGTATAAATAGGTTAAGGAAAATATCGGACAAGACACCATGTTGGTACCAAACTTTGAGGGATTTACTGTGGACAACAATGGATCAATGAGGTATAATAACTGGATTTATGTAATGGCTAACAATGAGTTGAGAATTTTGATTTTAAAAAAATCTCATAGAGCAGTGTACATGGATCATCCAAGAGTCACGGAGATGAGGTCAGACCTTAAACCCCTATTCTTCTGGAAAGGAATGAAGGTGAACATAGTCAACTACATGGCGAGATGTCTAGAATTTGAGCAAGTAAAGGTTGAACATAGAGATTTAGTAGGACTACTACAACCACACACTATTCTGGAATCGAAATGGGAGGTCATTTCGATGGACTTAATTATGGGATTGTCATTGACGGCAAGGAGGCACGACTCAAGTTTTGTGGTAGTTGACACTCTAATGAAGAGCACACATTTTATTCCTCTGTGTATGACATATCAAGTGCCAGACATAGCTAGATTTTATATTAGCGAGATTGTGAGATTGCATGGCGTGCCTAAAAGGATCATATCTGATAGAGGATCAATGTTTACAAGACGATTTTGGACTAGTTTCCAAGAGGCCTTGGGAACCCAACTTAACTTTAGTACAACATATCACTCGAAGATAGACGGGAAGATAGAAAGAATGAACCAAATCTTGGAAGATATGTTGCATAGGTATGTGATGGACCAATAGAAGCATTGGGAAGAATTATTTCCACTGGTGGAGTTTGCATACAAAAATAGCTATCAAAGAACCATTAAGATGGTGCAATTTGAGTTTCTTTACGATTGACCATGTCAAATTCCTTTGAGCTGGGATCGAATTGAGGATAGGGTCCTGGTAGGACCAGAATCGATCCAAGAAATTCAAGAAAAAATGCAAACGATAAGAAAAAGGTTTAAAGAATCGCAAGATCGACAAAATAGTTATGGGGATGCGCATCACGTTGACTGTATTTATGAAGTTGGTAATCGAGGCTTCCAGCGGGTGAAACCACACAAGAGTTCGATCAAGTTTGGAATGAGTTATAAACTCTCTCCTAGGTTTGTGGGGCATTTAAAAGTGGTGGAAAATAAAGGTCCCATGGCCTATCAACTAGCCTTGCCTGATTCTTTGAGGTATATGCATGATGTTTTTCATGTATTTGTTTTGAGACATTATGTTAGTGATTCTACACATGTGATTGACATGATTTCCTTGCAGGTGTTGAAAAAGAATGCACTAACGGCGGAGCCAATATGCATTTTGGACCATCGCATTGGACAAATATGGTGTCGAAGAGTCGATCAGGTCAAGGTCCAGTGGGACTATTAAAGTCCACAATCAACTACCTGGGAGGACACATATGATATGCACCAACAATTTCATTTTTTGTTTGATAGTTAGACATTTAGATCTTGTCGTATTTTTTATTTACTGCATATATATATTGTGAAACTTCGAGACAAAGTTTAAATCAAGACGGGGTGTATGTAACATCCCACTCTTGCGTGAACATGATTTGACTTATTCTTTGAGGACACTTGCATGCAAGTGATCTAGTTTTATTATATGGTTGTCTATTCTCTTATGGATTCTTATGACGATGTTGATGATTATGATGTTATGTTATTTGATATCTATGTATTGATAGATGTTATTGATGAGTTTCCCCTGAGTGTGAAAGACACTTCATAGGATGTCGATGGAATCAATGGACCTCCTTGGACTCCAGAACGAGTCATAGAGTGGATTGTATTGGTTTGGGTATTTTTATTCATGCATATGTGACATATGATCATGTATATTATGATGTTGTTATGGATCATTGACAGTGTTTCATTGATGGATGCAGGTTCATGATTTATTTCTAATCAGACTCACATAAGGAGTAAAGGGGCCATGCACAACAACCCGATATTGAGGTGGAGGTGTGGCATTATCCCTGCCACAATCTACTAGCACTCCCATCATGGCTTGAATTGTAGGTTAACGATTACCTAATTCAAGAGATCCACGATGTCGTGATAACAGACTGAAATAGTCTCTCACGAATATTCTAAGGGGCATGCAATAAGGCATGGTACTTATTCCTTAGAGGCCCTTAGTCTCTCACAAGGTTGTCTGAATGGAGTATTGACTCCAAGGGTTGGAAAACTACCAAAACCAGTCAAAGGTGAGTGACACCCTTGGATAACATAATGTGTCTTGAAGGGCACATTGCGTAAATTAAAATTTGAATCAAAGGTGAGTGGCACCCTTGGAGCACGAAGTGTGTATTGCAGGGCACGTCACGGTATAAAAAAACTGAGTCAATGAATCTATGTGGCATAGAAAACTTGAGCGAATGTTAAACCTTAAAACCTTGAGCACCCGCCAAATTAATTAATTGATTAATTAATTAACTAAAGAAATTTTTTATTAAGCATAATCCCTAAGGGTCTAGGCGTTTGCAAATAATGATATAATTAAGTCTAAGCTAAGTGAGTGAGAATACTAAAAACTAAAAATTTTGAATTAAATGATGAGGGGATGAAATAAATCAAATTAAGAAAAAATGAAAATAAAAATAAATCCTAAGGAATGATTATTACACCTATGCAAGTAAATACTAAATTAGAATTTTAGTCCAGAAAGGAATAAAGCATAAATGTGTAAGAATACAAAGGTATCTAGTCTAGTCTAATTAAAGAACCTTCCTAAATTAAACACAACTAAGTTTTAGAAAGGTGTGAGTCATTAAAATGGAAATAGAGGGAATAAAGGGACAACTAGGAGTAATTTTAGGAGCACTTTTAGGATGGGTAAGGGAAATTGACATTTAATTAAATTAAATGGTGGATTTATTAGTGAAACTAAGGGAAGGAGTGACAAGTGTATGGGGGAAATAACTCATTTCTCTTTGATTTCCATGCTATCTCCATGAATTTCATCTTAGATGTGGTTTTTAAAATAGCTTAGGCATGTTAAATGATTTATCAATGTTGAAGTTATGGGTGCTATATAATAATGTGTGCACTATTTAATGTATCAATGTATTTAATGTCTTAATGTATTGAAATATATTTGAAGATTAGTTGTACCAAAATAGTTTGTAATTCATTGTATACAGGAATAATAGTTCTTAATATTGATGTTATCCAAGATTCTAGGGTTATGTTTAACTCTATGTGTTGAAAAAGAAGTGAATCTATATCTATATCTATCTATCTATCTATCTATCTATATATATATATATATATATATATATATATATATATATATATATCATTATTGTATTATATTACTTAGGGAATAATTGTACTCTGTCATATTTATGTGAATTGGTCATCATTTTCGTCAAGATAGGTGTACTTGTATACAATGATTCAATTTTTATAAAAGGTTTTGTCACTTGGTCTTGCCTTTATATTGTTCTATTTTAGTTAAATTTAGGGTTTCATCTTTGCAAATTACTATGTCATGATTGAAACCTTGTAACTTAGATCCCTTGACAATTGAATTTAGTAACAAGAACATTTTTTATTAAAATATGATATGAATACAAGTGGCCATGGGTCAATGGTAAAGATGGTGTCTCCCAAGGGCCATTAAGGATTTTCCCCTTTAAGGTTGTTTCATGAATGTCTTCGAGAGTTTGTGATTTAGGAATGTTGTGAATGGACTCCTTGCACGCAGTGAAAATATGATGTAATGAATGATTGTTTAGATATTAGACTTCTTACGTGAATGAAATTTAATGTGACAGATCATTTCATTTATGTGATTGTAATCTTACGCCATGAATAAAACTAATAATTTCGCTTTCTCCTTGGATTTAATGTGGTGTATGATGGGTTATGTGATTAGTAAGAATACTTGTGGGCCATGATATAAATGTTGATGTATGATTGATAAAGATGATGATTACCCTTGCGCCATGATTAATTGATGATTAGGATTGATTGATTGATGTAGTTTATGTTGGACTTGATTGTTAGTGGGATGTAGACACCTCCTTGTTCCTCAGAACAATAGCCTACCCTGAAAACTTAAATGGTCAAAATCAATTGGATCCTAGGCTTGAGCATTGCTTATGTGTCTTGGAGGTCCTAAGCTTGCACAGTAGGATTGGGTAGGTAGTCATTTTAATATTCATTATCTGGTTGATCATTGCTTATAAATTGTTTCAAGATGATTGTGATGTGTTAAGCGGGGATGCTATTTATGTTTATGTGTCGCTATCCTTTTTGTTGATGCCTTGAATGCATAGTTATTGATTTCAATGATCAGTAGTTGGTAATTATTTTACTTATGATGTCATTGATTTTGGGTTTCTTTGATTTATACTGTTGACGTTAATTTCCCTATGCTAAAAAAAATAAAAAAAATCTACCTTTAATGCTTCTCTTTTCTAGTTGTAACAGAGGGGTTGTTACATATGGTATCAAAGTGGGTTCAACCCCACGACTTGGGATCATTATTCGTTCCACTATATTAGACACTTGATTAATAATCTATCACTAATTAAATTGAATGGTGTGCCTGCAAGTAATAATGGTTAGAGGACACCATGGAGGCAGACAACGTGGTTCTAGGGGAGGAGGAACGACACCTCCAGTAGCACCCACATCAGAGGGGTATAACCCTCAAAAAGAATAACAGGTCATTGTACATGAGATTATTGTTGTGGGGGCTATGGTTGGTTTGATGAGGTCCTTTCAGAGAAAGTTTGAGGCCTTGATTAACCGTCTATATAGATATGAGGCAAGGAACCTATTGTTGCAGATTAAGGTTGGTTGTCATTGATGTCAACCCTTGAAGAAATCCACGTAGCACAAAGGTTTGGGTAATGGACCCAATATTGTTTGATGTAAATATGACTCATTATTGTTTTTTCATGGTTAATAAGAAGTAAATATAGATGAACTCCAAAGTGGTCCCCTTATGGTGAAAGCCCTCACGGGAAGACGCTTTGCGGAGTAAGAGAACCCATGCTTAATTGTGGAATAATGAGATGAAGTACAATGAATTTGTGAGGGAAAATATTCTAGATGGATAGTTCTTGTCATGCCATTTCCAGTGGTATGTGGAACATAACATAACTCCTCACGGTTAGAGAGTTATGGCCATGAGAAGTTGGAGACCCCGGGTTTGGGTAATGGACCCAAGTTTGTTTGATGGGTAATGTTATGAGTTATGATATATTTTCTGGTGGTATGTGGAATGTCACATACCTCCTGGTACATGTCATGCCATTTTTGGTGGTATGTGGAACGTCACATAACTCCTCACGGATTGAGATTTATGGCCTTACGAAGTTGGAGGACCCTCATATGTCATCTAGAAGCCCGAAAAGGTCAAAGTAGTCAAAGTGGTTTAAGAGATTTTTAAAGGATAAATAATAAAGTGAAGTTATGAGTGTATTATAATTCAAATTGAATACAAAATAAATTATTTCAATAATAAATTTAATGGAGAAATTAGAAGTGGGTTAACCCTAAAATAAGGAAAGGTGGCCAAGTGACCTAGAAGATGTTTTTAAGGAAGCTGCTTGGAGAGTATAAATAAGATGAAAGGCTCTCTCATTTACCATAAACTTGAGAATGTTGAATATATATATAGGTGTTTGAGGTAACCAAGGATATATAAACTGAAACTCTAAGTGAAGGTGAAGAAAAGAAGGTCGAAATGCAAGGAAGGATAAATTCTTTTGATGGTGCTTTCTAAGGTGTTTCGGGTAAAAACGCCGTAACTTCTTCATAACAGATCCAAATTTAGTGAGACCAAATGTGTTGGTTAGGGTACAGTCTGTAGTATTTTTTGTAACAGTTTCATATCAGTTCAAAAAATATTCCATGTGGAGCACACTCTACAGGGTAGCTCTCTAGAATAAGCGAAAATTAGGCAAGGTATGCCATTTTTGCTATAACTCCTTTTCTGAGAGGTTCCAAGTAGTGACACTTGGAGCAATTGCATAAAAAACAATGAAAAACATTGTATATCATTTTCATATCTTTATAAATTACAGATACAAATTTATGATTACTTCAAGTTATGGTTATTGACTAATCCAAAATTAGGCATGTGAGACTAAAGAAACATTTGATGAAAATGCTAGTCTCTTGTTGTTAAAGTTAAGGAAGGTTTGAAGGAATGTGATAATATACACCAGTTCTATTATAGAGCTACAAATCATATTTGGATGATGAAATTGATGAGGGATTTTGGTTGAGTTACATGTTAAGTACATGGTTGAGACAAGTAGTTGATGAGTTGGCACATACATGAGGTGTATAGTTCATGATGTTTGTTGATGAGTAGTTGAAACATGATTGGTGCATACTTGGTACATGGTTGGATGCACTTGTTTATGGTACATGTTGATTACAGGTTGTTTGGTACAGGTTGGTGCATGGTTGATGCACTTGTTTATGGTACAGGTTGATTAAAGGTTAAGGTACAGATTGATGCATGGTTCAGATTTATTGGTACATATTTACAGTGGTAGATATCATAGTGATAGTGTGAAAATGGTTCCATCATTCTACTTCTACTTCAGGGTGGCAGGACAGGGCAAGGACAAGTGGTTGTAGCCACCTTCCAGTTGTAGCCGGAGAACATATGGGGTTGTACCCTCCTTCTGGTTGTAGCCAGAGAATTGGGGATTTGGAGCTTCCCTCAGGCTATAGCCTAAGAAACTAGGGGGTTGGAGCCTCCTTCCAGTTGCAGCTGGAAAACAAAAGAATTTGGTGCTTCCAATGAATGTAATTCTTCAAGACATATAAGAAAAAGCATTTCGTGGTTTTCTCCCGATTTGGGTTTCCACGTAAAACACTGGTGTATTGTGTATTTATGTGATTGCTTATTTCTTACTGCTCATTATTGGATAATAATTCTACATTGATATAGCAATTGAAGAAAAAGGATTATAATTACACTAGTATTGATTCACCCCCCCTCTCAGTAATCCAACAATTGGTATCATAGCAGGTTCATTCAGAAATCAGTTTAACCACTGAAAGGTAGATCATGGAGAGTACCAACTCATATAAAAATGGAATACCACAGTTTGATGGACAAAAGTATGGTTTTTGGAGCATAAGGATGAAGACATATATACAGGCACATGGATTTCAAGTTTGGAAATTAATTGCAGATGGATACACAATGACAACAGTTCCACCAACAAATGACAAAGCAGTGAAACTCAGTGGGAATAATTCCAAATCCCAAAATTCACTTTTGAATGGTCTCAGTCATACTGTATTCACCAAAGTTGCACATTGTAAATATGCTAAAGAGATTTGGGACAAGATTCGAAATATTTATGAAGGAGATTCAAAAGTCAAAGAAGCAAAGCTTCAAACTTACAGAGGTCAGTTTGAAGAACTATAAATGAAGGAAGATGAAGATATCACAGCCTACTTCTTACGAGTCGATGAAACAATGAATGAAATCATAGGATTGGGAGAAGAAATCGAAAAATCTGTAATTGTTCAAAAGGTACTAAGATCTCTTCCTATGAGATTCAACCTTAAGGTATTAGCACTAGAAAAAAGATCAGATCTAAACTCAATAAGCATGAATGAACTTCATGGAATCTTCACAGCATATGAGATGAGAACTGAACAGGAAAATCCAGATGTAAAAGAAGCAACCTTCAAAGCATCCAAAAGATCAAAGCAAAATAAAAAGGAACAAGAAGAATATAGCAGCAGCAGCGACATCTCGGAAGATGATGAAGAAGTGGCCAACTTCGTCAAAAGACTGAACAAGGGAACCAATGGTAGGTATAGAGGTAAGCTTCCTTTAATTTGTTTTAATTTTGATGGTATTGGTGATTTTGCCAACAAATGTCCTCATAAGAAAAAGAGAAATAATGAAGGTTACTCAAAAGGCAGACAAACATATAAAGGTAAAAGAACTACAAATAAAGTTTTCAAGAAAAGCTTTTGCACCAAAGAAGACATCTCATCATCAGATGAAGATGAAGTCAGTGACAGTGAAATAGGGAGAGTTCTATTCATGCCAGTAGAAGACACTGATAAAGAACACTCCGAAGAAGAATATGAAGAATCATATGAAGAAGAAATTGAAGAGGCATAAGTTGACTTCTGAGAAGAATTAATGAGTGCCATAAAAGTTATCTGAAGAGAAAAGAAGAAAAACAAGAAACTACAAGCAGAACTAGATAAGAAAAAAGACACTCAAGAACTAGAACAAATGATCACAAAATTGAAGGTTCAAATAGAAGAATATATAAGAATTGAAGAATCACTCAAAGAACATCTATAAGGAAAGGACATGATTATTGGAAACCTAGAAGCAGAGATTGACACAGTAAGAAAGGATATTCAAAAGAAAAATATGCAGAATAGCTCAAAAGTTTTGGATGACATTATCATCAGTCAAAAATCTCATCTTGACAAGTCCGGATTTGGATACAATCAGACATAAAAGGGATCAAGCTCCAAAACAACAGCGCAAGAAACGAATCCAAAAAGCTTTGCAGAAACAATCAAAGGGGATAAAAATAAATACAGGGGAGATTACAGGGACACTCCTCCACCGAGAAGATTCAGATTTTAGAATCAACAATAGATAGACAGGCCTCAAGAAGAAGAAGGATTATCAAAGAACCTCCTTTCAGAAGATCTTCAACTACCAGATATCAAACTATATTTTTTGGTTTATGTTATGCATGTAATAATTTTGGACATAAAGCTGTAAATTACAGAGCTAACAACAGGAACAATAACTACTTTGAGAGACATACACAAAGGGGTTATTCAAGAATACCTAGTGAAACACAGAGAAGAAGTTACAACAGGTTTCAATCTTTGAGCACTGAAGTGGAATGTTAAAAATGTAACAATTTTGGACACATGGCCAAAAATTGCAGAATGACAGTCCCTCCTAAACAACCTCAACAGAGTCACAAACAAGAACCTCAGAAAACGACATGGATAAGAAAGCAAGATCAGTATAGCAATGAAGAATGCACAGTCGCTCTACAAGCTAAACAGAAGAAACGTGGTTGGTATGTTGATAGTGGATGTTCAAAACACATGACAGGTGATAGATACAAGTTTCTTACATTATGAAAGGAAAGAGATGGATCAGTCTCCTTCGAAAATGATGATTCAGCCAAAATCATTGGAAAAGGCACAGTCTGAATTGG
>JASDQU010882798.1:8648-22591 GCA_032191745.1 Picea mariana
GTTTGGAAAGGGAGCTAAACTCTCTCCTAGGTTCATGGGACCTTTCGAGATTGTGGAGAGAAAGGGGCCCATGGCCTATCGACTAGCCTTGCCTAATTCTTTGAGGCGTATGCACGATGTTTTTCATGTATCTGTTTTGAGACATTATATTAGTGATCCTACACAAGTGATTGACATGAGTTCCTTGCAGGTATCGGACGAGGGAGCGCTCATGGCTGAACCGGTCCGTATCTTAGATCATCGCGTTCGACAGTTACGATGTCGAACGGTAGATCAGGTCAAGGTCCAGTGGGATAGTTATAGTCCGCACTCAACGACCTAGGAGGACGCAAATGATATGCGCCAGCAGTTTCCATTTTTGTTTGATAGATAAACTTATGATACTGTGGTACTTATGATACTGTGGTACTTTTATTTCGGCATCTATACTGAGAAACTTCGGGACGAAGTTTAGACCAAGAGGGGGTGTATGTAACATCCCGCTCTGGCGCACTGAGAAAAATTATTCTTTGAGGACACTTGCTCGCAAGTGATCTGGAATTTTATGATGTTAAACCATTTATCCTTGATGTTTGGTGTTTAATCTCTGTGCGACCATGGGGGAGAGATTTTCTGCATTTCGGTTAAATTCTGCGCATTTAGATTTAATAACTGTGCCTGAGCCTAGTACAAATTTGCTCTCTGCGTTGCTGGCACACTCCCCCCGTCAACGAACTGTGTAAAATGGTTGTCTGCGTCCTTACTCTGTCAGTTTTTAGATGCCCTAGACTCTTGTTGTGTTGTCCCTGAATTAATGAATTTCAGGCTGCACTGTCGGCATGAATTGTTCCAACGTATCGCTACTGCGTTACAGTTTTTAATAAAGGTAAATTCCATGTTATTTATTTTGTGTATAACATTGTGCCAACGTAATCGCTGCTACGTTATTGTTTTTAATAAAGGTAAATTCCATGTTATTTAATGAGCCAACGTATCGCTGCTGTGTTATTGTTTTAATAAAGGTAAATTCCATGTTATTTTTCGTTGAATTGGTTTAGGGTAATGTCATTGCCTTTTAAAATATAATAATGTTAGGGTTAGATAATATTGAGATGCAACGCGTTATTCTCCCCCTTTGCATCGTTACGGCAGTAAAATGTGATTACATTGTCCTTCCTGAAATTTAATGTTATTTAATATAATAAGGTAATGTCAATGAGATATGCGTTTTGGATTTGTAAGGGTAACATCATAGCTCATAAATTAAATTGAAATGTTAGTGTCAGATCACGTAGAAGATGTAGTATTTATTGTGTTTTTGCAAGATCGTGTGGTCAAATGTAATGACTATATATTGTTAATGTAACTAGGAAAGGTAAAGTTATCATTAGTTGAGTTGCAATGCTTTCCTATTATAAAAGTAACTATATGGTCATTTATGGTGAGGTAATTGGTAGTTCCTATGTTACTGCTATCAATAAAGTATAAGGTGCGTGTAATTTAAATACAATGCGAATGTATATAGAAAGCAATGATATGGTTGATGTAATTGGGTGATGCTTTAATATAGCTTACACATGGTTTTATTATAATCGGATAATGCTTCAATAAAACGTGGATATGGTATTAACATAAATTGAGTGTGGTTTAATATAATGTGGATATTGTTCATTTATAAATGTTGAGGGTGTTGATCGTTTAATTCTTTTATTGATGTATAAAGCAGTTTTTACTTCATGTAATCGTTCTTTAAGTTTATCCCTTATAATTACCTTGAGAGAAATAGATTTGTTAAGTGGTGTCGAATTCTTAAATTGTCATTTAAGTGAGATAAATCACTTCCTTATGATACTCAATGAGTCGCATAGGAGTTGTATTAATTCTTGAGTTGAACCATCGATAAGTGATTCCTGACTTAATGAGCTTGATCTTAACAAGAGGCTAGTTGTGTTTAAAGAGTTTACAACAATTCAAAATTACAACTATGTCCTAGTGTTCTTGCTATTCTCCATGTAATTCCTGTTGTTCAATTGGTTTTGTTTTTATTGCGTATTGGGTTTTTCTGGGTTGCCCTTAATTCTGGCGAGCACCCTTATCCGATGGGTTCCCTCTGTAGGGTGCATTTATTTGTTTGTCTTAGGGTCAATAAGGTTGTTGTTTATTTCTATGTTGACGTTTAGGGTCGGGTTAATTTTAGGGTTAGTACTATATTTGGAATTGTCCAAACTCACAGTTGTAGGATATCAAACTCTTCGATTTGATAAAGTCGGTCGCTCTGTATATAAGTTTGTGTGTGTGATTATTTTTCTGTGTAAAGAATCCAGTGCTGTATCAAGAGTCTCGGGCCCTTTAAAGGCAGGGTTTCCACTCTTGCGACACACCTGACAGAGATTACTAGTTTCTGCCTGAGCAGTCGGCCAAGAGCCTATCTGAAATTCTCTCTCTCCGGAGCAGAGAACTAAGATTAAACGCCCTGCTTTCCTGTGCAGAAATAGTAAAATCTACTACTATGGATTCCTCCATCTGTGTTCATACTGTACATAACACCGTATGTCATTTAATGTTTGCAGTTACTTGTTGTGCGCCCTATGTGTATGGTCGTTTAATGCTTGCAGTTACTTGTTGTGCACCTTATGTCTTCTTGTTGTGATCACCGTGGTTGTGTCTTGTTAGTCGTCGGGTGGCGACATAGAGTCAAGGGTGTCTGTTTCCTTTTTACACGCGTGCACACACCTTAAAAAAAAATAAAAAAATCACCCGTTATCAGAGTTGTTGTCGTAACAAGGAGGACGTTACAAGTGTGCAGGACACATGACATGTTATGGATGACACATGATAGGTTATGGATGTTGATGGCATCAATGGACTTCCTTGGACTCCAGATTGAATCAGGGGGTGGATTTTATGTGTTTGAGTATTTCATTTTACGCACCTATGACATATGATTGATTACAATATGATTTATGTATATGGATTAATTGACATTTTTTTTTCCAGTGGATGCAGGCTTGGCGATGTTTGCTAATCTGACTCACATAACGAGTAAAAGGGCCATGCAAAGAAACCAGACATTTGGGGGAGAGGTGTGGCAACGTCCCTGTCACAACCTACTAGCACTCCCGCCGTGGTCTGAATTGTAGGTTAATGATTACCTAGTTCGAGAGGTCCACGATGTCACGAGGGTGAACTGAAACAGTTGCTCATGAAGATTTCTAAGGGGCGCGCAATAAGGCAGAGTCCTTATTCCTTAGAAGCCCTTAGTCTCTCATAAGGTCGATCGAATGGAGTGTTGACTCCAAGGGTCGAACAAACTTCCAAAACTAGTCAAAGGCAAGTGGCACCCTTGGAGCACGAATGTGCGTCTTGAAGGGCACGTCGTGTAATTTAAAACATGAGTCAATAAACCTAGGTGGCCTAGAAAACATTGAAGTGTTTAGACCTTGTTCGAATAAAATGGTTAATTAAACATTAATTTATAAATTAAAAGGCCTAACAAGTGTCTAAGCCTAAGTCTAAGACTAAGCCCAAGTCTAAATTTAAACAAAGGATTAAATGAATTGTGACATAAGTTAAAAGATTTGAGATATAATCAAATTCTAGGAAAAAGGGTGATTAAAAATCTAAAGGTTGGATAAAATGCACATGTGTGTCTGAAATTAATAAAGTGGATTTTTAAAATAGAAAGAAATAATAATATGAGAGAATATGAGTACACATGGAATAGAATCTTGAGTTAACTTACCACTAATCTAACTAGAAGAAGACTCCTAATCCAACTCTAACTAAGATGTAGTTATGGGACACTCATTAAATGAAAGTTTGGGGAACAAAGGGACAACTAAGAAAGAAAATAGGAACAAATTGGGGAATGTGAGGGAAGTTGGCTTTTTAAAATAAAATAAAAAACGTATTTACTTGTGCAACTTGGGAAGAGTGTGACAAGTGTGTGGGTGAATAATCTTAATTAAATTAATTTAAAAAGTTAATTATTTGTGCATGAGGACATGTGTCATTGGGAATTTTTCTATAAAACAAGGGATATAAAAGTGAAATAGGGCTAACTACCCTTAGTACTGTTATGCTGCCAAAATTTGTTTGACTATGTTTTACTTGTGAGAATTGGGATTTTCAAGTTTGAGAAAGAGTTGAAGCTCTTCCTTGCGAGGAAAGATTGGAAGCTATTGTGTTATGGTTTCTTGTGTGTGGCCCCTTTGCGGATCGGGGGGATAAGGGGGAAGAAGAGTACCCCTAGCGTTGGCTGAGAGGTACCGGTGAAGTCTCTGGATTGGCAAGCAAGCAGGATTATTGCACAAGCATTGGATTAAATATCACCTTCAACTCCAATGAAATTGGTCATGGTATTTAATATTTAAAATCGTTGATAATTAGACCTCAATTTGTACGTTGAAAATTGATGTTAGTTTAATCCATTGTTGTAATATATTGTGAATGTTTTTGTTATACCTATGCTAATTGACGATTATCCTTAAGAGGCTATTGTAATACTTAATCATATTTTGCAACTAGAACTCGAATACATGAGTTCACAGTTATGTTAGTTGACACATGATAGGTTATGGATGTTGATGGCATCAATGGAATTCCTTGGACTCCAGATTGAGTCAGGGAGTGGATTGTACTTGTTTGAGTATTTCATTTTATGCACCTGTGACATATGATTGATTACAATATCATTTATGTATATGGATTAATTGACACTGTTTTTGTTAGTGGATGCAAGCTTGACGATGCTTGCTAATCTGACTCACATAAAGAGTAAAGGGGCCATGCAAAGAAACCAAACATTTGGGGGAGAGGTGTGGCAGTGTCCCTGTCACAACCTAGTAGCACTCTCGTCGTGGTCTGAATTGTAGGTTAACGATTACCTAGTTTGAGAGGTCCATGATGTCATGAGGGCGGACTGAAACAATCGCTCATGAATATTTCTAAGGGTCACACAATAAGGCAGAGTCCTTATTCCTTAGAAGCCCTTAGTCTCTCACAAGGTCGATCGAATGGAGTGTTGACTCCAAGGGTCGGACAAACTTCCAAAACTAATCAAATGTGAGTGGCACCCTTGGAGCACGAAGGTGCATCTTGAAGGGCACGTCGTGTAATTTAAAACATGAGTCAATAAACCTAGGTGGCCTAGAAAACATTGAAATGTTTAGACCATTTTAGAATAAAATAGTTAATTAAACATTAATTTATAAATTAAAAAGCTAACAAGAGTCTAAGACTAAATTTAAATAAAGGATTAAATGAATTGTGACATAAGTTAAAAGATTTGAGATATAATCAAATTCTAGGAAAATGGGTAATTAAAAATCTAAAGGTTGGATAAAATCCACATGTGTGTATGAAATTAATAAAGTGGATTTTTAAAATAGAAAGAAATAATAATATGAGAGAATAGGAGTACACATGGAATAGAATCTTGAGTCAACCTACCACTAGTCTAACTAGAAGAAGACTTCTAATCCAACTCTAACTAAGATCTAGTTAGGGGACACTCATTAAATGAAATTTTGGGGAACAAGGGGATAACTAAGAGCGAAAATAGGAACACATTGGGGAATGTGAGGGAAATTGTCTTTTTAAATTAAAATAAAAATGGTATTTACTTGTGCAACTTGGGGAGAAGGTGACAAGTGTGTGGGTGAATAATCTTAATTAAATTAATTTAAAAAGTTAATTATTTGTGCATGAGGACATGTGTCATGGAGATTCCTCTATAAACAAAGGATATAAAGGGAAATAGGGATGACTACCCTTTGTACTATTATGCTGCCAAAATTTGTTTGATTGTGTTTTACTTGTGAGAGTTGGGATTTTCAAGCTTGAGAAAGAGTGGAAGTTCTTCCTTGCGAGGAAATCTTGGAAGCTATTGTGTTCTGGTTTCTTGTGTGTGGCCCATTTGCAGCTCGGGGGGATAAGGGGGAACAAGAGTACCCCTAGAATTGGCTAAGAGGTACCGGTGAAGTCTCTGGATTGACAAGCAAGCAGAATTATTGCGCAAGCATTGGATTGAATATCACCTTCAACTACAACGAAATTGGTTATGGTATTTAATATTTAAAATCATTTATAATTAGACCTCAATTTGTACGTTGAAAATTGATGTTAGTTTAATCCATTGTTGTAATATATTGTGGATGTTTTTGTTATAACTATGTTAATCGACGATTATCCTTAAGAGGCTATTGTAATACTTAATCATATTTTGCAACCAGAACTCGAATACATGAGTTCACAGTTATGTTAGTTCTCAATTGAACGAAGGGACTGATAAAATGTATATGTTATTCCTTAACGGTAGCGATTGTAATTTTGGGTAATTGTTGATTATGGTAGTTTGTATATATAGAGAGAGAGAGGGAGAACAATGAATGGATAGATATAAGTGTTAGAATTGCTAGTGTGTTGTTGATATAATTTGTGTAAGATTGGGTTTGTATGCCTCTGCTGTAATAATTGGATAATTGTTGTGTTGACATTGACCTATTTCGATGAAACGATCTTCAATTAAAATGATATGGCTTGACACCAAACCCGGTTCAATGTGAAGATTTTATCTCGGTGTTTTTAAATTATTATATCAACACCAGAAATCTAGTATTCGATCTACACCGAGATTAGAAGTTTTTATAAATATAATATAGACTATTTTTACAACTCTTGTTAATTCTTTTAAAAAAATTTCCTGGGCAATTAAAAAAAAATCAGGTCAGTGTTTACTTTTCTTTCGATTCTAAGAATTTGATTTCAATCACCTCACGACCGGACATGATCCTCCTGAGATCTTTGTATTGTTGCAAGCCTATTATTTGTACCTCTGTTCTTTTTTATTTCACTGTTTTATATTACCTAGACTTTCTTACCTTTGCTCAGTCATGATGGCATTACGGTGAAGTTCATGATCGTCTAGTTTTTGTTATGTCCAAACTAGATTTTATTGGATCGACACCATCGTATCCCTTTCCCATGATCCAATGTGTACTCTGTAGATTGTGGCAGATGGATCGCCCATCGCTTACCAACCTTAACAGTGATAGTACCCCTAACTCTATAGGCTAACCCGACTTGTTATCGTATTTCCTCATTCAAAGTATTGATGGAATATCTCGATAGATTGTATAATAGTTGATTTTCAATGGTCACTAAAGTAGGTTAAAATGTATTTTGATTTACGCATTACTAATGCATAGAACTGTAGTCACACTTCTCTTAGAGATTCGAGGAATCTGGTAATTGAAGTTGGTCGGTTTCTTTTCAGTCTTTGGAGTTTACCAGCTAGAAGATTGATTTTGGATGGTTAAAGAGAATGATAGCAATGAAGATAATCAATGAAGCCTACCAAGTGTTGTTTCTTGACAATTGATAGAGTAAATATATCCTCCATTAACGATGATGTAGTTCGAGTTATGGAAGAATCTTATGATTTGACTAGAATTCCTTTGTTACCCATCGAGTGGTAGATTCGTTCTAGTACTTAAGTGTAGTTTCCCACTTTATTAATACCACTCCAAATCCTCTTCGAACTGGTCATTGTGCGTCGAGTTGAAATGGGTTAACTATCCCTCCTTGATGTCTACTATTATTGAGATAATCGCATTCATTGTCTCGATGATTTAGGAGGTAATATCATTGTGAAACCCTGCACTTAAGATCGAGGAGTGATCCTTGATCTGTGTTAGATGACAATTGATCGCCACTTTCGTATCTAGTTGACGATCCTTAGATTGAGCCTTTGTTAGTTAATGTACTATTAAATGACATGTATCCTCGTAAACATGATCGTTGATATGTTTAGTTATGTCTATACCAACTTTGTCACCATAATCATGAACGAACTCGGACAACTTACGAGTTGTTGGAGCGATATTTAACACAACCTTGTGAACGGTTAATGGAACCGTGCTGTAATTTTTAACCACCAAATCCCTTACACCTCTATATATTGTGTAATCCAGGATTGAGAAAAATCGTTACTCACATTGATAAGGATTTTGGTTACTCATTTCTGACTCTAATAATATGGATATTTATGTTAATATATAAATATTCGAGTTAATCCTTGAATGTATTCGTTGATCATATATATAATTTTATAGTGGATCGTATTTTAAATAGTTGAATAAGTTGGTGGTATCGCAATATTGTTATGACAATACTAACTCTATGGAATTTAGTATATGATAATTATTAATGGAACCTCATTCTTTTGCAAGTTTAGTTATAGAGAATGAAATAATTAATTTATTCA
Organism: Picea mariana; assembly: GCA_032191745.1. NCBI lineage: Eukaryota > Viridiplantae > Streptophyta > Pinopsida > Pinales > Pinaceae > Picea > Picea mariana. The sequence goes on from JASDQU010882798.1 coordinate 16,894, forward strand.
AGGATCTAATATGGAATAAATGTGTTGTTAATCCTTATTCTTATTGTATGAGAGATGGATATTGATAAATGATGCAATTGATATAATTTAGAACTTAAGCTAAGGGTACTATTATTAATAGTTGACCCTATCTACCTTCAATGTGATTATGATAATATAACCTTGTTGCAAGAATTATTATGCACCTTGATTTTATGTGCTAATGAATAGAGAATTTTAATATCATTATTATGGAGTAATGATTCTAGATGGATGGTAGAAGGATTAATTTAAATGTTACTCAATAACATTTTAACACTGATTCCTTATTGACTATTTGTGTTTTAATTGGTATTATATTGCACGTGAGTGTTGTTTGAATGATTGATTGAGCATAATGGAGTATTCTTGTGCCTTAAACGATTTGAAACTACGATAATTTTTTATTCTAGTCTTGTACTTCAGAATACGATTGGATTTGGGAATTATATATCTCCTCGTTCCTTGGAACAGTCGCCAGTCCTGAGACCTTTAATGGTGAAAATCAATCAGATGAATTCTGGACTTGAGCGTTGATTATGTGTCTTGGAGGACCTAACCTTGAAGGTAGGTTGGGTGGTTAGATAGATTTCGTTATATTTATGTGATTTAGTTAATCTATGAATATTAGTGATGATGTATCTGAATCTTGTGATGTTACGTTCAAAAAAAAAAATTATCCACTGCATTCACTTACCATATGTCTTAACAGAGGGGTTGTTACATATGGTATCAAAGCAGGTTCAACCCTGCGACATTGGACCATTACGCCTTCCACTATGTTAAAATTAAATGATTAAAGATGTATCCCTAATTAATTATGAAATTTTCCCATGAAGGTAATCATGGTTAGAGGACACAGGGGAAGTAGACGACGTGGTACTAGAGGAAGAGGTGTGACACCTACGATTGTATCCATGCTAGAGGGATCAAACCCTCAAGGAGATGAGAAGACTACTGAGTAGGAGCAGGTTGTTGTGGGAGATGTCATAAGTATGATGTGATCCTTCCAGAGGATGTTAGAGGCGTTGATAAACTGCCTAGATTGAGACAAGGGTAGAGCGTATGTGCCCAATGATGATTCACAATGCGCTTCGAATGGTAGTAGTAGTATACACATAGAACTCTATAAAGTGAAGTTTCCCGAGTTCTGGGGTGCCACGAATGGATTAGACATCAAGGCATGGTTGGAGAACATGGCGATGTGCTTCGCACTTAGTGATTACACCTCCAACATGAAATTTTGCATGGTGGTATTTCAACTGAAAGGGAGTGATCTACTTTGGTGGAAAACACTCCTACCTCAACTAAACATGGTCGTGGAAGATGTGTCATGGGAATTGTTCAAGAAACGATTCTGGGAGAGATACTTGTCCAATTAATTCATTGAGCACCAGCTTAATGAGTTCAACGCCTTACGAAAGGGTAGTCGTATGGTACCGGAGTATGAGGCTAGGTTCATGGAACTACTAAGGTATACTTCACATCTGAACACAGAGAAGTTAAAGTTCAAAAAGTTTGTGTTTGGCCTTAAATTCAACATTCGTGCGAAGGTGAGGATCCTAATGCCTCAAACACTTCATGATCCAGTTCAGAAAGCCTCCATAGCCGAGGAAGAACTGAACAATGGAGGTCATGGAAGGACTCATTCTAGACCAACTGGACAAACGACACCAGGAGCGCAGCAACATCAGACAACAACCAAACAGACTTCTAGGCATCGAGATATTCCCATAGGACTTATGCTCTTGACACCACAACAACAACAATAGCGTCGTCCACAACAAAAACAACATTTTAGGCCTTAGTATAACATAACTGGATCACAAACTAGTAGGCCAACAACATCTACTTCGGGGACCGGGAGAACTGGACCAAAGGCTGCATGTTGGACATGTGGAGAGCCACATTACCAGTGATATTGTCCAATTGAGAAGGCCAAAGCGGTAATATCATCAAGACCCGCTACAGTTGGAGATTTGGGCAAGGACCACATGATACATGTAGCGGTGAATAACTGCTAGGCCGAGCACTAGTCCATTGTGCTCGAGATGTCAGGTACGATTGCCAATCAAAAAAAAATTATTTTGATAGATCCAGGTGCAACATAGAACTTTATTTCTAGTGCATCACTAAAGATAATTAAGGTAAAGGTAGTCGAGCAGGACGAGTTCATATACGTAGAAATGGCACCAGGTGCCAAACAAAAATTCAAAGGAAAGTTTATGAATTGCAACATTAACTTGGGAGATTTTGTATCGAAGGTAAATATTTAGGTCACAATTTTAGGATCTTATGGCATAGTGATAGGCATGGATTGGTTGGAATTGCATGATGCGATACTTAACTACAAGACAAAACAGTTAATTTTGATGGATGATTTAGGACAGAGTAAGGTAATTGTAGGAAGAAACCAAGGAGTGTCCTTCAGATTTACTTATTCCCTACAATTATAGAAAAGTATGTGAAAGGGATGAAAGTTATATGCCATCCTAGCACTTAATGAAAAGGGTGAAACAAAAGGATTGGAAAACCTTCCTGTAATATCAAAGTTTACAGACGTATTTCCAGAGGAACTACCAGGTTTTCCACCAGAAAGAGAACTTGATTTTACCATAGATTTTAAACCTGGAACAAAAACGATTGCGAGAACTCCATACCAGATGTTGACACCGGAATTAGAGGAGTTGAAAATTCAATTGAAGAGGTTGTTGGATTTAGGACTTATACGTTCAAGTGTATCAACGTGGGGTGCGCTAGTGATTTTTGTTAGAAAGAAGGATGGGTCGTGGAGACTTTGTATTGACTACTGTCAATTGAACAAATCTACGATCAAGAACCAATATCCTTTACCAAGGATTGATGATTTGTTTGATCAGATGAAGGGAGTGACGATGTTTTCGAATATTAACTTGAGATCGGGATATCATCAGTTACGGATTAAGGAAGAAGATATCCCTAAGACCACATTTAAGATGATATTCAAACACTATGAGTTTACGGTTTTACCGTTCAGCTTGACAGACGCCCCGGGGTATTCATGAGTTTGATTAATGGGGTGTTCCGTGAATACTTGGACAAGTTTGTTCAAGTATTTATTGATGACATATTGATTTATTCTCGGATGAAAGAAGAGCATGATGAACACCTGAGATTGGTTCTACAATGTCTAAGAGAAAACAAATTGTATGGGAAGCTATCGAAATGTTCCTTTTACCAATCAAAGATTCATTACTTGGGACATATCATATTTGGTGAAGGTATCGTTGTGGATCTAGCAAAAGTAGAGGCTATTATGGAATGGCTAGCTCTGACGAACGTACAAGAAGTACGTAGCTTTATGGGTTTAGCAGGATATTACCGATGATTCGATGAAGGTTTTTTGAAGATAACAAATCCAATTACGGAGTTGCAGAAGAAAAACAAGAAATTTGTATGGAAAGGGAAATGTGTGGAAGCATTTCAAAAGATTAAAGAGTTGCTAACGACAACTCCAATATTGAAGGTCCTCGACATGGGAAAAAAATTCTTGGTATGCACGGACGCATCCAAGGAAGGCTTAGACAGAGTTTTGATGTAAGACGATCGAGTGATCGCTTACATTTCAAGGAAATTGAGAAAGCATGAGGAGAACTATGCAACACACGACTTGGAGTTACTAGAAATTGTATATGCCTTAAGAGTGTGGAGACATTATTTGATTGGATGAAAATTTGAATTGAAGACAGATCATTGTGGATTGCAGCATATATTTACTCAGAGTGACTTGAACGTGTGACATAGGCGTTGTTCAGAACTACTTAGTGAATACAACTTTGAGATTACTTACAGTAAAGGAACGATGAACATAGTGGAAGATGCGTTGAGACAGAGACCATGCATATACTCATATATGCCTCTTAAGATGAATCTGCGAGAAAATATTCTAGCTCTACATAATGACAATGATTGGTACAAGGAAGTTAAGGATAATACCGGACAAGATACCATGATGGTACCGAATTTTGAAGGTTATTCTTTGGACATCGACGAATTGTTGAGATTTAACAACATAATTTACGTACCGCCTAACAATGAATTAAGAAGTTTGATCCTAAATGAAGCTCATTGAGTAGTTTGCATGGCTCATCCGGGAGTCACGAAGATGAAGGAAGACCTTAAGCCTTTATTCTTCTAGAAAGGAATGAAAGCGGACATAGTTAGTTACATGGTGAGATGTCTAGAATGTCAGCAAGTGAAGGATGAGCATAAACATCTAGCAGGATTGTTACAGCCACACGCTATTCCTGAATCGAAATGGGAAGTCATTTCAATGGATTTTATCATTGGATTACCATTGACGGTGAGGAGACACGGTTTGATTTTTTTGGTAGTTGACACTCTGAAGAAGAGTGCACACTTTATTCCAGTATGTATGACGTATTAGTCTCCAGACATAGCTAGAGTATTCATCAATGATATTGTAAGGTAGTATGGTGTACCAAGAAGGACCATATCCGATCAAGGATCGATGTTTACAGGACACTTTTGGACAAGTTTCCAAGAGGATTTGGGAACACAATTGAATTTTAGTACAACATATCACCCATAAACTGATGGAAAAATAGAAAGAATGAACTAGATATTAGAGGATATGCTTTGGATGTATGTGATGGATCAACATAAGTGTTGGGAGGACTTATTTCCATTGGTATATCTTTCATACAACAACAATTACTAGAGTACGATTAAGATGGCATCGTTTGAGTTTCTTTATGGGCGACCGTGTCAAACGTCGTTGAGTTGGGATCGACTTGAGGATAAGGTCCTAGTGAGACCGGAAGTGATCCAAGAAATGGAAGAGCATATGTAATCAATAATACATAGGATTAAGGAAGCACAAGATCAGCATAAGAGTTATGATGATACGCATCGCATTGACCGCAACTATGAGATTGGCGACAGAGTTTTCATGTGGGTAAAACCACATAAGAGTTTGATCAAGTTTGGAAAGGGTGCTAAACTCTCTCCTAGGTTTGTGGGACCTTTCAAGGTTGTGGAAAAGAAAGGACCCATGGCTTATCAACTAGCCTTGTCTATTTCTTTGAGGCGTATGCACAATGTATTTCATGTATCTATTTTTCGACATTCTGATCCATCACATGTTATTGACATGAATTCTTTGCAGGTGTCGGACGAGGGTGCTCTCATGGCGGAGCCACTCTGCATTATGGACCATCGCACTCGACAAATACAATGTCAAATAGTTGATCAGGTCAAGGTCTAATGGGACGACTATAGTCCACACTTGGTCACATGGGAGGACGCATATGAGATGCATTAACTGTTTCCTTATTTTTTTGATAGATTAGATATGTAGATCTATGTCAGAGTCCTTATTCCTTAGAATCCCTTAGTATCTCACAAGGTCGACCAAATGGAGTGTTGACTCCAAGGGTCGGATAAACTTCCAAAACCAGTCAAAGGCAAGTGGCACCCTTGGAGCACGGAAGTGCATCTTGAAGAGCACGTCGTGCAATTTAAAACATGAGTCAATAAACCTAGGTGGCCTAGAAAACATTGAAGTGTTTAGACCTTGTTAGAATAAAATAGTTAATTAAACAATAATTTATAAATTAAAAAGCCTAACAAGAATCTAAGCCTGAGTCTAAGACTAAGCCTAAGTCTAAATTTAAATAAA
>JASDQU010882799.1:0-12270 GCA_032191745.1 Picea mariana
TCTGAAATTTAATTTCTGTTAAGTTTTTTATATGTTGAAACACCAGGATGTAGCTTAAGCTGAAACACCAGGCTGTATCTTAAGCTGAAACACCAGGCTAAGTATATGCTGTAACACCAGGCTGAGTATATGCTGAAACACCAGGCTGAGTATATGCTGTAACACCAGGCTGAGTATATGCTGAAACACCAGGCTGTAGCTTATGCTGAAACACCAGGTTGTAGCTTATGCTGAAACACCAGGCTGAGTATATGCTGAAACACCAGGCTGTAGCTTATGCTGAAACACCAGGCTGTAACATATGCTGAAACAGTGTTGAAACTGAGTTTGGCATTTAAATTTAAATTTGACTGAAAAAAAAATCAGCGAGACTGAAACTGGGTTGGGATTTTGAAAAATTAACATCTTTCAGTCTGGCATTCTCTGCTTCAATTCCTCCAATGGAATCATCAAGAGCATCACCGGTTACACGGTGAAATAGGGAGATTTGGGATGGCCACATTTTCCTAAAGTTAATCTATGTGCGATATTTTCCATTCTTATTTGTTAAATCTCTCTTTTCAATGACCATATTTTTAGATTGGTTATCAAAAACAATGCTCTGGAATACAAAGGATTCATATTCGTCAAAAATGTTAGTCTCAGCTATTTCCATTGTGGATGGACCAACTTTGTGCATGTGCTAAGTTTCAATTTCAAGTTGCAACTGTTCACTTTCAATTTCAAGTTCATCCGCCTACTCTACATTTTTTTTTTCTCTTCTTCTTCAGTGGAATTTTGTGAGAACTATCAATTTTTATGCGAGGAGGGTTCTTGTCTCCTCTTCCATTTGAACATTTATGGGTTTCTTTCTTACTGGGGTGGGTTGTTGAAGTGATGCTCTGTGATGTCGTGCTCTTGGGAGTGTTGAAGGGGGACTGGGCACTCTTCTCACCGGATACTTTTCCTTGTTGTATGTACAATTCAGTTGCACTTTGCAATGTCTCTACATCGCAATCGCCAGAAGCAGGATTATTGTCGTCACTGTCCCTGTCTTCGATCAGGCGTCTATGGATAAAAGAGATGCTAAAGCCAACTGCTAGTAAATGTTCTCGAAAAATCCCATTAGGGTCAAACCCTTTTAGCCTTTCACCATATTTTAGGTTCAAGTTCTTGAAATGGCCTGTGAATTCGTCAATCTTGTTGATGTTTCTACACACCAAGTCCCCGACTTTCCAGGGCAGAGGAATGAACTATTTTTTTTTTCTTGTCATGGAAAAAATGCAACCAGTGGTTGTATTGCCTTGTTATTTCTGCAACAAATATCTTGTCCATGATGTGGCATGGAAGGAAAGCAGGATTTTCCTTGGAGCCAAAGACCATTAGTACACTGTGATTTTCCTTTTGTTCAAGTGTGCCCTTCCTGTTCAAAAATTTGGTTGCCTGACCAGAGATTCGCGGAGCATCCTTCCCTAACAATAAATCTTTGAAAACTGAGACAAAGTCATTAAATACTTCATAAAAACAATGGAAGGCCTTGTGCCTCCACATGGCCTGGTACCAGAATGTTACTAGGTCAAATCCACAGTTTATTTTCTTGGAAAGAGACAGTTTTGGAAACGGACAACAATGCTCTATTGCGAAAATCAAGTAGGATGACATATAAAATTTATTCGATTCTTTGAATCGTGACAACTAGGAACTGATTTCAATGGAAATTAACTTCCCCCAATCAAAAATGAATTGTTCCTTGACTATGAAGTACAAAATATAAATAATTATACGGGAAATGCTTGTCGTGGATGCTTGTCTCGTTATTCTTGTAAACAGCCAAGCAATTTCCCAGAATGGATTTCTAAAGGAACTTACCTACAACTTTGTGATATCTCCAGGAACTGTTGTTGGGTCTTCGAGGAACTCGGCTAAGATGTCCAACCCGTTATCATGTTTTTCTAGGAACTGCTTGCAGTCTTGTCCTCTGAAGGTCAATGTTGGATCCGACAATTTTAACATATTGCGGAAGACCTGAGGTGACAAAGAAACAGGAGAATGGTCACGCAGTGGAATAATTCTTTGGCTTGGAATATATTTTTCAACGCACCAAGAGACCACCTCCTTACAGTAAAAAACCTCAGTAAAGAGGTCCAAATCACTTCGTTCTGGGCAGAATGGGATGAATAGTAAAAGTATGCCCTGGACCAGTGGAAGTTCTGGTCCTGATGTTCGAAGATATTTACTGTATCTCCACAAAATTGTTATCGACCTGCTGCCATAAGTTTACAAGAACATTTGTTTGCTCCAGACGATGAATGAAATGAAAAGTTGGAAGGGATAATATAACGCTGCACAAATCTTGGTCCAATGCGTGTGAATGGGAGATCTCCTCGAGACTTTTGCTCATTAATGACAATTTCGACGGTTGTTGAATGATGTGTTGTTAACATTAAAGACTAGTAATTGCACACATAGAAGTGTGAACATGGCGGATACGACAATGAGCAATAAAGCATTGTAGATTTATTGAACGGGCCAACGCGACGACCCGTGTTTGAGATGAACAATCAGAAGGGACAATATAACTCTCTGCAGATCTTGGTTTAATGTGTAATAATGGGAGATCTCCTCGAGCGTTTCACTCATTAATGACAATGTTGATGGTTCTTGCATGGTGAGCTATTAGCATTAAAGGCTTCTAATTGCATAGTAAGAAAGAAGTACGAAAGTCGCGGGGACGCGAAAAAGCAGTTAAGGAGTGTCTAATTATGGAAAGCGGTCGGGCGGGCTTGAAAATAGGGTTACAAGGTACAACTGTTCGAGGTGAGGGCGTGAGGGTCAAATTGTATGTCTCATAACTTTATGAGTGCAATACACATAACACCGAAGAGGGTATGTTAGGACAATCTAGAGGGAAATTTGTATATCGCGGAAGTCTGGGTAATGTTTACAGGACACGGAACAATGGAGGTGCAAACGCCAGCATTTCAATACAAATACAAAGGAATAATAATAATAAAATAATAATAATAGTAAAAGGACATATTAATATGTGATCACTATAGTCCCTCTACACATTCGGCAGGGACCAATAATAAAAAAACATTAAATAACAGTGTCCATGCTCAGAACTTTCGGTTTGTAAACATTTCAGTAAAAATGTAATAAAAATTAAAAAGCATCCAAAATAGGGTGACAAGGTCTCCCCAGAAGACGTGAGGCCCCGACGATCAAATTGTATCGCTCGGAACATTTGAATGCATAATATGTAACACGAAAGAGGGGACAATGTCGAAATCCAGTAGTCAATTTGTATACTGCGGAGGGTCAGATGCCAACTGTTTCGTACCAGTGTGTTCAGTTGTCACTAGTAAGAGCATAACTAATGTATATTAGGAAGGATGGGAAGTTAGTGGGGATGGAAGGCAGCGACAGATACTTTGAAACATTTGTGAACTGTGGTAGAGTGAAGCTTGCAAGTTCGAGGAGTCTGTGGTGGAATTGTAGATCATAGAAGTTTTGAGTGCAAGATGTATATCACAGAACAAGAAGCAGCAGAGTTCGAAAGCACCAACCTGGAAACCGTGGCCATAAAATTAGCTAAGTATGGAAAGGAACAATGGTCGGTCGGATTCATCATGTGAGGATATAGATGGAGATGAAGATATGTCAGCCTGCCAATGCTGGAACCCACGATCATAGAAAGGCGACTAAGTATATAACCAGAAAGTGATAATACACGGCAATAAGAAAAGGGAAAAAGGGCTAAGGATTCCGCGGTAGAATTGTCGATCACGGAAATTTTGAGTGCAAGATGTATATCACGGAACAAGAAGTAGAAGAGTTCGAAAGCGCCAACCCGAAATAATGACTAAGAATTGGATATTTCATGAACCAGTCATCACAAGGATCCAAAATAGGGTGATAAGGTCTCCCCAGAAGACGTGAGGCCCGGACGGTCAAATTGTATCGCTCGGAACATTTGAATGAATAATCTGTAAAACGGAAGAGGGGACGATGTCGAAATCTGGTAGTCAATTTGTATATTGTGGAGGGTCGGATGCTAACTGTTTCATACCAGTGTGTTCAGTTGTCACTAGTAAGAGCATAACTAATGTATATTAGGAAGGATAGGAAATTAGTGGGGATGGAAGGCAGCGACAGATACTTTGAAACATTTGTGAACCATGGTAGAGTGAAGCTTGTGAGTTCAAGGAGTCTGTGGTGGAATTGTAGATCACAGAAGTTTTGAGTGCAAGATGTATATTACAGAACAAGAAGCAGCAGAGTTCGAAAGCGCCAACTCGGTAACCGCAGCCATAAAATTCGCTAAGTACAGAAAGGAACAACAGTTGGTCGGATTCGTCATGTGAGGATATAGATGGAGATGAAGATATGTCAGCCCACCAACAATGGAACCCGCGATCATAGAAAGGCGACTAAGTATATAACCAGAAAGCAATAATACACGGGAAGAAGAAAAGGGAAAAAGGGCTAAGGATTCCGCGGTGGAACTGTAGACCATGAAAATTTTGAGTGCAAGATGTATACCATGGAACAAGAAGCAGTAGAGTTCGAAAGCGCCAACCCGAAACAGTCACTAAGAATTGGAGATTTCGTGAACCCGTGAACATGAGGATCCAAAATAGGGTGACAAGGTCTCCCCATAAGACATGAGGCCCCGACAATCAAATTGTATCACTCGGAACATTTGAATGCATAATATGTAACATGGAAGAGAGGACGATGTTGGAATCCGGTAGTTAATTGGTATATTGCGGAGGGTCGGATGCCAACTGTTTCATACCAGTGCGTTTAGTTGTCACTAGTAAGAGCATAACTAATATATATTAGGAAGGACGGAAGTTGGTGGGGATGAAAAGCAGCAACAGATACTTTGAAACATTTGTGAATCGTGGTAGAGTGAAGCTTGCGAGTTTGAGGATTCTGCGGTGGAATTGTAGATCACGTAAGTTTTGAGTGCAAGATGTATATCACGGAACAAGAAGCAATAGAGTTCGGAAGCGCCAACCCGACAACCGCAGCCATAAAATTGGCTAAGTATGGAAAGGAACAGCAATCGGCTGGATTCGTCATGTGAGGATATCGATGGAGATGAAAATATGTCAGCCCGCCAATGCTAGAACCCGCGATCATAAAAAGGCGACTAAGTATATAACCATAAAGCGATAATACACGGGAACAAGAAAATGGAAAAATGGATAAGGAGTCTGCGGTGGAATTATAGATGACGGAAATTTTGAGTGCAAGATGTATATCACGAAACAAGAAGCAGCAGAGTTCGAAAGTGCCAACCCAGCAACCGCGGGGATAAAATTGGCTAAGTATGAAAAGGAATAGCGGTCAGTCAGATTCGTCATGTGAGGATATAGATGGAGATGAAGATATGTCAGCCCGCCAACGTTGGAACCCGCTATCATAGAAAGGCGACTAAGTATATAACTAGAAAGCGATAATACATGGGAAGAAGACCAGGGAAAAAGGGTTAAGTATCTCACAGAAGAACATCTATTGCTCATTTATTAATGCCAATCCTTTCGAACCCCTGGTGAGTTCTCACTAGTAAAAGCATAAAGTGCAGATCACGGAATTTCTTTGGGTGCAATATGTATATGACGAAACAAGGGACATAAGTATTGGATACCGCAAACCCGGGACCCGATGATCAGATAATTGGCTAAGTATTGAAAGGGACTGTGGTCAGTCATGCTCATGGTGTGAAGATATAGATAAAGAGTTGCCAATTTGCGAATCCATGAGGTCATGATCATATAGATGCGACTAAATATAGAACCACAAAGGGATAATAGAGGGGGGAAAAGAGGAAAAAGTAAGAGTTTTTATACATTCCTGCGGACAAATTGTACATTGCGGAACTCCGGGCACTGTTTGCAACTCGCAGAAGAATCGAAACACAATTTTGAGGGCATCAATCCAAGAACTCGCAATCGAAAAAGTGTCCAAGTATGGAACAGGGAAATGTTGGTCGAGATGGGCAGAACAGGAAAAAGTGACTAGGAGTTGGAGATTTCGTGAACCTGCCAACGCGAGGATGCAAAATAGGGTGACAAGGTTTCCCCAGAAGACGCGAAGCCCCGACAGCCAAATTGTATAGCTCAGAACATTTGAATGCATAATGGGTAACACAAAAGAGGGGACAATGTCAGAGTCTGGTAATCAATTTGTATATGGCAGAGAACCGGGTGCCAATTCTCTCGTACCAGTGTGTTCAGTTGTCACGAGTAAGAGCATAGTTAATGTATATTAGGAAGGACGCGAAGATAGTGGGGATGGAAGGCAATGAAATATACTTTGAGCGAAGTTAATGTATATGAGGAGCCCACGGTGGAATTGTAGATCACGAAAGTTTTGAGTGCAAGATGTATATCACGGAAGAATAAGCAGTCAAGTTCGTAAGCGCCAACCCAGCGACCGTGGCCATAAAATTGGCTAAGTATGGAAAGGAACAGCGGTCGGTCGAATTCGTCATGTGAGGATATAGATGGAGATGAAGATATGTCAGCCTGCCAACCCTGAAACCAGATATCATAGAAAGGCGACTAAGTATATAACCAGAAAGCGATAATGGACGGGAAGAAGAAAAGGTGAGTTCGTATGCGCCAACCCAACAACTACAGCCATAAAATTGACTATGTATGGAATGGAACAACAGTCAGTCGGATTCGTCATGTGAGGATATAGATGGAGATGAAGATAGGTTAGCTCGCCAACCCTGCAACCCGTGATCATAGAAAGGCGACTGGACGGGAAGAAGAAAAGGGGAAAAGGGCTAAGTATTTGACAGTAGAAAATCCATTCTTCGTTTAGTAATGCCAATGTTTTCGAACCCCTATTGTGTTCTCACTAGTAAAATCATAAATTGCATATCATGGAAGGTCTTTGGCTGTAAGATGTATATGACGGAACATGGGACATAGGTGTTGGATACTGCGAACCCGGGACTTAGTGACCAGATAATTTGCTAAGTATTGGCCAAGAGAAAGTTTTGTTATATATATTAATAGATTATTTATGTTTCAAATGTAAATCATCTCCCAATTTGCAGGATGTTGTTTGGTTCGCAAATTTCGTTGAAACCACAAAAGTTTTCAGCGCAATATGTATATAATGCAACAAGAAGCAGCAGAGTTCGAAAGCGCCAACCCAACAATCGCGGCCATAAAATTGGCTAAGTATGGAAAGGAACAACGGTCAGTCAGATTCATCATGTGACGATATAGATGGAGATGAAGATATGTCAGCCCGCCAACCCTGGAACTCCCGATCACAGAAAGGAGACTAAGTATATAACCAGAAAGTGATAATAGACGAGAAGAAGAAAAGGGCTAAGTATCACACAAAAGAAAATCTATAGTTCCTTTATTAATGCCAATATTTTCGAACCCCTCATGAATTTTCACTAGTTAAAGCATAAATTGCAGATCACTGAAGTTCTTTGGCTGCAAGATGTATATGACGGAACATGAGACATAGGTTTTGGATACCGCAAACCTGGGACCCGGTGGCCAGATAATTGGCTAAGTTTTGGCAAGGAGGAAGTTTTTATATTTATTCCAATAGTACTCATATTATTATATATGCATGGATATTATCAAATAGAAGAAGTTGCAATATATGCAATATATTGAACAAGAACATGGCGTCAACACTTAAGTTTCCTTGTTGTAATAGTCATTAATTCATTCTATTTACGGGACCCGAAGAATGAAAGCAAGATGGGTCCTCCAATTTCTTTCTTTAAGTATAGGGTCGGCGCCACATAAGTATGGCCTATGACAAATTATTCTTCCATGTAAAATGTAAGAAACCAACACAGTAGCCTTTATTTAAATTGAAGTACTAGGAAGTAGAAAGAAAAGCTTGTCGTCCATGTTTAACGACACACAAAAAAAAAGGTACAAAATAAAATGAAAAGCAATACCAGAGATTGGAAAACACCATAAAAAAATAAAAACGCAAATATTCTATATTCAAATAAGATTGGTTACAAAATACAGCTGAGATCATTTGCCACAATAATTGCAATTTTTACTGTTGCCGACCAATAAAAAATATGTACAATAATGAAGCTTGTTGACAGTCTTCTGGACGATCAAATCCTTGATTCGTAAAAAACAACGAGTTGAATATCAATTTCGGGTCTTGGACTTAATTGGTGATGCCAACTAGATCTATCCCAGTTTTTTGAATAGCTTGTCTCTTCTAGATATGGCCTGCTTGCATTGGTTGGTTATTCAACATTCCATTCTTTGCTAAGTATTAATTTCCCTCTATCATTGAAAACTTGGGGTTTAAGGTGCCTTCCTTGTAATGTTCCTGACCATTGACATCCGAGACAACTTAGAAATGTGATTCAGGCCCAATTCAAAGTCAAGGGAGTCGTTTTATGTGACGTCAATTATGGGGGAAACAAATCATGTTAGGCAACAAAAGCCGAGACATAAAAAAAAATCAAGTATGTTGTGACTGTTATTCTCCCTGTATTCGATCATTTGTTTGGTTGAAAATCTTGCCTGAAGATTTGTATGTTGAACTTCTTTGTTTTATTACAGAAAATTGGAAGGAACGTCCAAGCCAGCTGCAAAATGTTCTTCTGTTGAAGTACATGACTTCTTCCGGCAGCACGGGTCTGGCAAGTGTATCAAATGTTGCAGATCGCATCAGAATATATCTTTTGTCGTAGGGGTGGCAGACATGGAGGCCCATAAAAAGGTCTGGAATGTTAGGATGTGACGCAAAGTATAACTCCATGCCCGAATACACTTAGTAGGAAATTATAAAATTGGATACCAACCAACGTGAGAAAATGTATGGGCGTTTTAATCAATATTCTGAAATTACATAACGTTTTATGCCAAAGTTGTAACAGAATTGACAAACAACCAGTTTCTATGTCAAATAGTGTTGAGCGACCTCTGGATGTAGCAAGAGACTCGACATACAATCACCTTCAGGCATCCACATAGGCGGTGACCCTAGGCTCCAGATAGCTTCGGCCTCGGACATTGACATTGGTGGTGGCAATGGGAACAGTGCTACTGACTGCATTGCAATAATGCGGTGAATAAGCAAGGCTGTCAATGTCAAAGTACTTAAACTGCAGGATTTCCAGACTTGCAAAGAACATCAACTTTAGTGTTGCTTTCTCACGAAATCTACAATGTTGGTTCGAGTCCATAAATATTTGGATGCTTGGGTGTCCTGTGCAATAATGACCTTAACATTAGGCACATGGTAGACATCTATTATCTCACATTGCAGTGTTAATGCAATTGTCATAGTGGACGACGGCTCAATTGCAGTGGCATAAACAACAATAATTTTGTGATTACTTAACATCCTTGAAGCACGTGAACCCCAAACAATGCCTAAAACTTTTCGAACGGGCGTCTGTTCAAAAAAATACATTGTTCTAAATTAAAAAATAAAAAATAAAAAAATTGTAAGGTTTAAACATTTTATTTTTATTTTTATCAAATATCGCATAAACTGCAACAGAAGAAATGCATTTTCCCCATCCAACGCAAGGGAAACAACAGGAAGATTGACATTAGGTTGAAACAGATCTGGAAACACACCACTACATTAAGGTCCCTTCTAAAGAGTGAAATAAGATGATTACATGAAGGTGGTAGTAAAAGGCATTTTTTAGAAACCAAATCATTACCTGAACACACGAAACTTCTTGCAGAAGGTGGTAGTATAAAGTAATCCCCAGAAAAATGTTGCAAAGTCCATAATCCAGTTATATGCGTAGGAATAGTAAAATAAAAAATGTACAGTAGCGATAGGCAGTTGATTGTATGTGGATTATATAACTACATCTAGAGGACAATGAACAAACTTTGACAAAGAACATTGCTTTATGTCAAGTCTGTTACCACACCCAGAAGTAGCTCAACAAACTTTGAAATAGAAACTTCTGTAATTTTAGCACATCATTTTATCCACCCATACAGTTTATCTTACCCGCTTCTGGGTACATTCGCGAATGGAGTAATATTTCGCATCATTTCCAAATATCACAGACCATTTTGCAAGCCACGGTAAGTGCGACACCCCTGACAAAGACAAATTCTTGTGTGCTCTACAGAATTCGATACACTCGCCAAATCTATATTGTTGGAAGAAACTTTATACTTCAACGAGGGAGTATTTTGCACATGACCTGAAAATCCCTTCCAACTCCCAGCAACAAAACAAAGAAGATCAACAAACAAATCTCCAGGAAGGCTTTTCAACCAACAAAAGTATCGAATACAAGGAGAACACCAACCATAAGATACTTGTTTTTTTTTTGCCCTATCTGAGTTTATGTTGGATAAGAGAGTTTTTTTTTGGCTCAAAGCTCATGTCACATAAAACCAGTCTCTCTTCTTTCATTTGGGCCTCAATGGCATCTCTAAGTTGTCTTACATGTCCATGACCAAGAACATTAGAACAAAGGCACCCTAAAGCCCAACTCTTTGATGATAGAGAGAAATGGAAATAAGTATTTAAAAGCAACGTTGGAGGAAGACAGTATGATCTTCAATAGATTTTGGTTTAATTCGTCTTAATGACAGATGCTCTCGATCTTTTCGCTAATTAATGCCAATATTTTCGAATATGTGCATTGAATAGTGACTAATAACACGTATTAACATCCCCATATAAGAGCAGATTCTCAAATCTGACAACATCTAACATATGCACAGTATTAACGTCGAGGCCTATGTGGATGACACGTTCATTGATGGCAGTGAGGTAGAACAGTATTGCACTGTTACTATGATGAAGCCTTTAAAAAACTAAAAGAGCCAATTTTTTTTTTTTGCAAATTCAAAATGTAGGCTAAAAAATTTACCAGATCACATAATATTCGCCTGTCTATGCATTTTAATGGGAGATGTCCTTGAGCTTTCTGCTTATTAAAGGAAATATTTTCGAACCTATCTGGTCGGTTGTCACTTTTGAAAGAATAATTAATGTCCATTGGGAAGGGTAGAAGGTAGCGGGGATGGAGGTGAGCGACAAATGCTTTTAAACTTTCCTGAACCCGGGAACGCGTGAACTCGCCAAACTTCGAAAACTCGCCTAAGTATGGAAAGGCGGGTCAGACAGACAAACTCATCGTAGGCAGAGGAAGGGTTGCAAGTTTGGGGAGTGCGGGTCGATTTGTAGAGCATGGAATTTCTGTGTGCAAGATATATACACCGAACACGATTTATCATAGTTCAATAGCACCTATCCGCGAAGACGCGTTCATAAAATTGGCTAAGTATGCAACCGAACGGAGGTCAGTCGGAATCGTGATGTGAAGATATAGATGGAGATAACAATTTGTCAGTTCGCCACACTAGGAACCCGCGAGCACAGAAACGCGAGAAAGTATAGAACCTGAAACGCAAAATAGAGTGGAAGAACAAAATGTGAAAAACGGGAAAGTTTACAAGAGGAAAATAAAAAGGGAGAGAATAACTATATCGCTCAGACAACAACACTTACTCTCATAACTATGAAACCATAGTAAGACATAAACCATGGAAAAATCATCGCCAGATATGAAATATAGTTGGATCCCGACAAAGTCTAGTTGAAGTCGTAAGAGATGTAATTTACATCGACTGCAAAATTTTTTATGTTATTTTATCTTAATAGTATTTTATGGGGAGCCAACTGCAAAACAATGTAACAACAGACCCAACTGCAAATGCAGCACCCCAACATTGCAAAGCTTAGGAAAACAAGAGCAAGCAGCAAATAACAACCCAGTTAAGAAGCACCAAAAGGCCCAACTGCAGCTGCAAACCCGAACCGTGCAAAGTCGAATCAAACAACAATAAGCAGCATCCAGTGAACAAAGAAGCAAGCACCAACTATTCGAACAGGAATGTCGCAGTTCCAATCGTGGTTGCAGAACCCCAAACGTGCAAACTACAACAAGACGAACAGGCAAACAAGAACAACAACAAAAGGAAAATAAGAAATCAGTGGAGATGCAAGAAGCAAGCATGAACCAGTGAACCAACAGTGTCGCTAAAGTACAATATTGCCCAAATTGAGTGCAGAGAACATTGCATATAAAAAAAAAAAAGGAAGAAAATGTATTGTAACAAGCCTGCTAAGTAAACATTTAACGCTGCAAAGCTTGTTAGGTAGACATTTAAGTCTGACAGAAATGCTCTGTAAACATTTAAGAAAGAATGCAGTGTGCCAGGTCTCTAATGTACCAAAAAAAAATTATTACAATTTATTATAAAATAAAAATAGTAA
>JASDQU010882799.1:12704-34408 GCA_032191745.1 Picea mariana
TTTATTATATAAAAATCAATGTTTTTAGTTCCCTAGCTCCAACAATAGATATTATGCAAATATTTGTGGTCAAAGGACAAACTAATATGAAGTCACCGATTTATCGATCATTATAGTCCCTATATGCCTACAGCAGGGACTAATAAGTAAGAAATTAAAAAAATGAATTGGATGATATTAATTATATATATAATATTAATATAAATTCATTTTAACTTGAAATAATTTAAATATTAAAATTAAAATATTTGTATTAAAATTATTTGACAATAAACATAATATTTATCCAATTGTGTATTATTAATGTGATCTTTATCAAAAACTTATATATTTTTCTTACTATCCTTGTCCACTACTTAACTTATATATTTCCCTTACCATTTTTGTTTACTTGTAACGTCAATCTTAAATCTTCTTCTTCCTAAGTATTTTACATTTTTGTCTATTTGTAATGTTCATCTTCAATCTCGGTCTTCCTAATTATTTTAGATTTTGTAAGAGCTTCAATCAAATTTATAACCCTCCAAGTAATAGTAATCAAAGCAGATCGGCTTGAGGGGCATCCATGAGCTATCATTTGGTGCTAGTGGAGACTATTTTCAATTTATTTTTTTTCGGTTTACGGCTTTGAGCATTTTTATCCGCAGTTCTTGTTTAGCAAACCTTTACTGCCCCGAATATGGGGTAATTTATTTAACTAAAATTTACATCAACACATTTGTTGGTTTTCGCTATAAGATTCTCTAAATGTGAAAATAAAATAAAATAAAATAAAAGTAGGCATTACCTACTATATAAATGCGGACCCCTTCACATTGGATTTGAAAATTTTAAATATGACTCCACAACCTTGCAATCAAATATTTTGTGTATTGTAATAACCTTTTATATAAAAGTTAAGCTTAGATGAATGTAAGTCAGACACGGTGTTGCAACTGATTTGAGGTTGTGCTAATTATTCATAATCTTGAACTTTCACAGCTTGTTTAATGCACTTTGAAAAGTGAAATTATTTTACAGCTTGGGAAGAGATCTAACTTAAAAACTTTTCATTGAGGTAAATCAAAATGGAATCTCACAAACTGCCACTAAACACAATCATTTCAATTTTATGCCGAGCGTGGTTGTTTTATTTTCACTGTGAACGTTTATTTAGTTGTATACGATTGTCCATGAACCATGAACATGCTTTCAACTGTGGGGATCTCTGTAACACTTTTTTTTACTTCGAAAAGCAGCAAAACATAACCCGACATTTAGGGTTGAATTTTTCTTGAAATGTTCATTATATTTTTCACAAAATAATCAAATGGAGTGAACAGAGATTTTTTTAAGATTCAATCAGTTGTATACAACAAAGATTCATTATATTTTTCACAAAATAATTAAATGGAGTGAACATAGATTTTTTTAGATTCAATTAGTTGTATACAACAAATATTCTTTATTAGGTTCATTAAAAGTTATCTCAAAGTAACCAGCTGGACTCAACAGAAATTTTTCTTATGATCACTGAAATTTATCTCAAAAAAATCAGTTGTATTTAACTAAGACTTTTCCTAAAGTACATGAAAATTTATCTCATATAATAAGTCGTGCTCAACAAAGATTCTTCCTTAAAATAATGAAAAATTATCTCAAAATAATCAGCTTTACTCCACAAAGACTCTTCCTCAAGGTCATGAAAATGATCACAAAAAGAATCAATTGTAGTCAACTAAGATTCTTTCTTAAATTCATGAAAATTTCTCTCAAGATAATCAAATGTACTGAACATATATTTTTTCTTGAATTCATGAAATTTTCGCTTAAAATAATCAGTTGAATCAACAAACATTATTCATTTAATTCATGAAAAATTATCTCAAAATAATCAGTTGTACTCGACCAGGCATATTCCCTAAATTGATGAATTTTTATCTCAAAATAATCAACTGGACTGTAGAGATTCTTTCTTAAAACTTGACTTAGAAGAACCTACAAGCAAAACATAAATTTTCCCGTTTTCTAGAAAATTCCTCTTATTTCTCAACTCCTTGTATAAGTTCCCTTCTTCCCTCCACTCCTAGTAAAAGTCCTCCAATGCTTACAGATAATTCCTTTGATCTTTCCACTTCACCAAAAATCCTTAATTTTCCATTCATATTAAGAATTCTTGAGAAAATTTGCAAAATGCAGAGGCACGGGAGAACAAATTAAATGAAATTTTGACAATTTAGCAGAGAAAAATTGAAGTACCTGTGTTCATGTTAAGTAAGATCAATTGCCTAGTGGATTTCATTGCAGGAGGCTAATCGTGTCTGGTAAGGGCCATGAACTTCTTGACAAGGGTTTTGCTATAGGCATAGTCATTCCAGACAGGGCTCGGAGGAGGCGGCGTGGTGGGTAGCTTGATGGAGAGATTGGGGAAATAGTTGAGCACTGCCAAACCTGTAGGCATCTTGGGCTACCGACCTCTCACATTTATAGCTGCCCAACAATTTTTCGACGGATCCTAGTCGGACATTAGTAAAACTGTGTATGATTATCCCGAATAGATGTCCAGATTCTCCACCTCCACCTCCATTGATTCCACGTAGTACCCGCCCACCTCCACAATGGTCAGTTTGTGTCCCTTAAAAATAGGGAACAAACAGTTTGTTCATGATTTTAACCTTTGATTCAAGTGAAAGAATGTAAAATCCATGTTCACCTGAATCAGAAAATTGAGGGCGAGCATTGATTGTTGGTAGCGTTGTAAGTTATACTTTTGTCTACCAAGCAATTGTATTTTCCTCGACCCTCCATCGAGAGAGACTGCAATATCAACCCATAAATTCACGTATTTAAAGTGAGTTTCAATCAATCAGGGAGTCGAACTGGATAACTTAGATGGATGAAGTACAGTCAATATATATACATGAAGTGGGAAAAATCCGATCAAATTAGATAGGGAAAATCTTGAAAGGAAAAATCCGATTAGATCGGATACGGAAAATCTTGAAGGCTATATGGACAATCTTGAAGCCATCTGTGTACAGAGAGAGTGCAAATGCATGTGGTACGTTTAACAAGGATAAGACTCTGACGCATACGACCCATCCATTCATTGATGAAATCTATGAGATCACAATTCTATTAAGTCAAATGAGCAAAGAAAACATGTCGCCCAAAGGACACTTATCACATGTGGAGTGGTTTTGAAAAAACTGTAGATGTTATTGAGTCAAAGGAAAACATGTTCTCCAAAGGACATTTATCACATGTGGAATGGTTTTAGAAAACCTATCTCTAAGATATGCCTTCGACATAATTATGACTAGGTTTGGTGTGTAGATGATGGAAGTTATACATTTGATTTCACATTTAAATGGGATACATAGTGGTCTCATGGAACAATAAAAAAGCAATAGGTAGTTGTGTGGTATTATATTGAAACATAGTATAAAGGAGAATTAATGATGGAAATGTGTGAAATAAGTTGGCTAAGGCAAATGTGAGTAGATATTGAAGCAAAACAAAAAACTTTAATTATTGTATTTTGTATGAATTAGAGCATAATTCAAATAACAAGGAATGTGATGTTTCACGTTAGAATAAAATATACTTATTATACCTGCCGACAGGCATGGTATATAGCTTTGAGTTAGGCTTGACTTTCTATTAGTTCATGGTTGACCAAAAAATATATATCCCTTTATCTAAAGTTTTAAAAAATAATGATTTATTTTAAATTTCAAATCTCATTTATCTGAGATCTTATTGGCCAAAGACTTTGAAATCTTATTGTTACCTTCACTCCCCCCAATGTTATTGTAATAAATATTTATGTCATCTAGTCATTTCATGCATGCTCCTTCTCTCCCTATCTCCTTAAACAATACTTTCATTATTATATTCGGCAGGTATATGCTACCTAGTAATCTTGTTTAATTTAGTTACAAGAAGAAGATCAAGTTAAGCTATATTTCTATAAGACTACAAATTTAAATCAAATAGATAATATACTTACAAAGTAAGAAAATGAAATTTTAATAAGTGTACATAATGCTTGGTAAGAAGGAGGATGCTTTCTCATTAAGGTGGGTGTTAGGAAATAATGAAAAAATACTAAGAGTTGGGTGGGTGTTAAGAAATAATGAAAAAATAGTAAGTGTTGAATGAAATTTGTATAAATAGTCAAACACATCAATTTGACTAAGTCATATTGCAAAACCTTGTGTGAAAATGCTAAAGAAGAAAAAGTACGTAAGGTTGAAATTATGAAGAGAATAATTGAAAAGTGTGTAGAGAAGTAAAGTTATAACTATGAGTAGTTGATGTGGCCTTGGTGGGAGAAAGAAGTTGACATAATAAACTTTGAAAAACAACTAATTCAAGATTAATAACTAGGATTGTGACACCTACCAAAAATTAAGGATGTTAGTTAGAGGGAGGCACCTTAGCACATCTCATTCATAATTTTTTGATATGAAAATAGTACATGGGACAAGGGGTGTATACATATTTTATAGGAAAACTAAAAATGGTTTGTGAATCATACATATTTTTGGGACCTTAAAGCCACCTATAAAGTCAAAACCACAAACCATTTTTAGTTTTCCTATAATCCATGCATTATTTTGATAAGGGGCCTTTGAGCCATGCATGCAACTACCACAAACCATTTATAGTTTTCTTATATCCCTAGATTATTTTGATAAGGGGCCATTGAGCCATGCATGCAACTTAGTGTTGTAGTATTGTATGTAGTATTGTATTGTATTTTATTTTAATAAATACAAATTGTTTTAAAATATATATATATATATTATTTAACACAATTTCATTTTTAAAATAATAATGCAATTCGTGTTTTCTTGTGATTAAAATAATGTGCAACACAATTTATGCATTCATAATTTGTAGCACAATTTATGCATTCAAATAAGTTGTAATTTGTGTTTTCTTGTGATTAAAATAATGTCCAACACATTTTATACATTCATAATGTGTAACACAATTTATACATTCATAATGTGTAATAATTATTATATTTAACACGATTTCATTTTTTAAATAATAGTGTAATTTGTATTTTTGTGATTAAAATAATGTAAAGCACAATTTATGCATTCATAATGTGTAGCACAATTTATGCATTCAAATAAGTTGTAATGTGTGTTTTGATTAAAATAATGTGCAGTACATTTTACACATTCATAATGTGTAAAACAATTTATGCATTCATAATGTGTAATAATTATTTTGAATTGTTAAGTGTGTTTTAGTTTGAAGTTGTTATATATACATTTATGCACTAATATATCAGAGTCAAAGTGTATGATTGGCATTGTTAGCATTGTTCTTATCGCAACACTGTTTCATTAGTGTACAAAATCTTAGTTTCCAAAAACTTTTAAGGCAGTGATAGGTCTCCAAACAAGAAATATATAACAATCAAAGTGTATGATTGACATTGTTAGCATTGTTTTTATTCAAAGATTGTTTTATTAGTGCATAAAATTTTAGTGTCCAAAAACTTTTAAGGCAATGACAATGTCTCCAAAAACTTTATGTGAGATTGGTAAGTAATTACCATTAGTTTTGGACATCCACCTCAAGATGTAGTTTTTTATTTGTTGGTGTCTACTTATTAAAGTATAGTGGTATTTATTATGGTTAACATTAAGCACTATGTAGTGAGTTGATGATTAGCTTACTATCTAGTGTATCCAGTGTATCTAGTGTATCTTGTCAGTTGGATACACATTATTCATCATCCAATAGATAGTATGAAAAGGTAGTGGGTCAATGATTCACTCATTACATGGTGCTTATTGTTACCTTCACCATTGCATCAACATCTTATGCCTCTATACTCCCTTGCATTCTACTGCGTTGCATTCCCACATTGACCATCTTGTATCCTAGGTGCATTGTTCAACTATTGATTTCTTCAGAGTGAAAATGTAGAGCAATTGAAAAATATTTAGAAGGATGGACAAAGTGCCTCACCCAAATTGTCGATGAGAGGGTTTTGATTTTTTAGTTGGAGCGTGAGAGGATAGGGATATCGTAGCTCGCTTGCAATGAGACCTTGATTGAGCACTTGCACTTTATGCAAGTGTGACTAAAAAAATTCAGACTATCAGGGATGCCATGTTTTCAATCCTTGGATCTTTCAAATACATCTGGTATCCACTTATCCTCGCATTTTTGCATGCACCTACGACACCAACAATCAAAAATATTTTGCGGAGCATTACATGTAATTTCTTATTGAGAAATTGTTGGTTTGGTTTTGCTAGATCGAATATGGAGATAATTTAGAAGTCAACCTCAAGTCTTCTTTCAATAAAATATTGGCGTTGTCTAAACATTCTACATTTTTTTGGCATTTTATGTCAAAATTCGATGATATATATTTGGGCAAAATCATAATTTATATTGTTTAAATTGCATTTATGAATGCATAAATGGATTCGGCGTGTTGAAAGACCCATGTGGCCCTTGGATTATACAGACTTAACCACTCTAATATGCAAATCCAATAATTTCTTGCCAGATTTCGAGCAAAATTAAACGGATAATATCAACGAAAAAGAAGCAAAACGTAGAACATATAGACTACGACTAAAATATTTAACTTGTTTACACTATCTCAAAAGGAGCGGTTCGATTCAAGTGTGAAATCTCAAAAGTTTGAGTCCCTCTCTCAATGCACAATGATAGGCTATGGAATTGAGACATTATCTCTCACACATCATGAGGAACCTACATGTCAATAATGACACATCAATAATGTGAGTTAAGGTTGTCTTTCATTTTTCTAACAAGATGGTTGTGCTTTTTAAACTTGTCGTAGGTGAATTTACACCCCCCCCAAAAAAAAATACCTCCATGGAATGCTACGTCCATGGAACATATAGACCTTGAAGCATTTGTGAAATGTAAAAGACCACGAAAGAGAAGGTGAATAGTAGAAGTACAATACAATGTCCAAAAACAAACATTTTATTTTCCTTTTGCAACATATTCACCTTGTATTCTCTTTGATGTTCCCTTCCCCCATTTTGGGGTAGGTTAATTACGTCGTAAGGCACTCCCCTTATAGAAGCAGATGTAGTGATGTGATGGTTAAAGCATTTACAACCTTTTATATGTGTTAGACAACCATTGGAGCCATCTCCATCATTGATCGCAACATAACCATGTTAATAATGTATGTATATTAAATGGGTACAAGAAGCATGTGCCTTGGCTGACAAGAAGCTTCTTATCATCTTTCCTATAAGCCAACCAAAGGAAGGCGAGAGATAAGTTTCCCGCAAAGGATTATATGTTAATATATGCTCCTTCAAGGATTATATGGATTATTCTTTTTATAAAAGACTAATACACTCTCCTTTCATTCCACTCTCCTAAGATTATATGGCCATGAACTCTGCTCTTCTCCTTTTGTGCATTGTTGTTGTTTTCAATTTTGTTAATTTTCACTTTTCAATTTCCGATTTGTATGATGGGTTTAGGTTTTTTTGGTTCGATTTGGCTTGCTTCAGAGGGTGTTGTCATTTTTTTGGTCATGAAGATGAAGGGAAGGGAAGAAGAGATGCCAAGTTGGAAGGAATTTCATCAAATACATTGCAAATTTTAATGGAGGAAGTCGAAACTATTGGGTGAGGAAGGTATGATTTGATTTTGACACTAGATCAAATAGAATATAATGATTTATACCTGGCTCTTCTTTCTATTATTTTATTTTATTTCATCAAATATATTATAATCTAGATTACACTTATTTGTACCCAAGTTTGGAAGTGAAGGGTAGCAACCGCTTCCAGTGAAGTGGAGAGCATAGTGGAGCACCAACTTCTCCAACCAATACTCCCTCGATTTCAATTTCAAATTTCTTCGATTTCAATTTCGATTTTCTTCAGGTAAGCAATAAACAATAATGATTACTCTTACTTTCACATATTTATCTTACTTTTTTAATCAATATTCTATGCTTTTGTTGGTTGTCTCTAATTCCACTCAAACAATATAGAACAATATCATGAATGGATTCTCCCATCGCCCATGTTCTTCTATTTTGTGGCCATGCCATTATTATAAATCCTCATGTTGTTCTAATGCAATAGAGAGAAGCAATATGCCCACCTCACCTTTTATCTGGGATACAACATATCCACTCTTGTTAGTCCATGCCTCCAGCAAGGGACTATAGCATTCATGTAGTGGTCAACACCCTTTGACCGCCTATTAGTTGGTTCATTATGTTACATTAATGGGTGTGTTTTGCAGCGTTGTAAGTAAACCATATATTATTTACCTTTTTCCCATACATATAATACATTTTCTGAATTTTATCATTTATTTTATTTAATTTTTTATTGGTTCAACTCATTTTTATTTGACATAAATCCCCTCATGTAAACGGATTTATTTCCTATATTTGTCAAAAATAAAAATTAATTTAAAAAATCAAATTTTCTAAGTTATTTTACTGGCTCATTTGGAGGTTGGCTCTGACACTGGTGTTCTGACAGTCGACACTACACACATTGCAATCGACTGCAGGTTCAGACACTAGCCAATTTGCATAGGCGAACAACAAAAGGAATCTGCATGCACCCTCTGCAAGTTCCATGCAGGATGGCACACGACTATGGAGGACATTTGACTGCAGGCTATGATCTGTGTAGTTTCGTTCAAGACTGGTCCATATTAAAAAACCACCGCAATATTCTCAGTACCATATTCATTCAACATGCTTGACACCTAGATATGTACCTGGATATGCACATGCTCTTTTTATGCTTTGAATTGGCCAAATAATTCATAATCTAAGCATCTACTATGGAGAGTGACTTTAATAGATTGGTACCAGGGGAGGCGAAATTCTAAGAGACTGTGCTCATATATCAACTTGTGAAGGGGCCATTTTCATTTGATTTTGAAGGAGGTTGGTAAGATATTAAGTTGCACATAAAATTTTATTCCACCTCTGTTAATGTACTTTGAAAAACATGAATATGTACTTTGAAAAACGTAATGTCAAAGTTATATGTTTGTTAAACACACCTAACCTCGTGTCGCTTTGCATTCATGCAAGAGTGCCTTCAGTGCTCCCAAATCTAAGCTCGGATCTTGGATCTGGAGCACTAGAATCTTGTATATCACTAGTTCATCAAAAGAGCAGAAAATTGTGAATGAAGACTACTTATAAAAAAAATTGGTTGCTACTTTGATTCAACTGTAGAATCTGTTTAGATTAAACGATGTGCATCTTGTGCTACATGGTTTGAAGACACAATTCTAAGATGGGGCTCTCCACAATAAACAATAATTTTGGATCAATTTGCAAGGAAGCCAAAGGAAATGCATGAATTTAGAAGCAAAATGTTGGTGGATCTCATTGAAAATGACCTGAATGAGCAGCTCTGTTAAGTGCTTTATGAAAAATCACGTATATTTGAATCACTTTCTACCTCGTCTTTTAAACACCGTCCATATTTCATTTTTGGATTCTTTCAAATTGTTTTTTTTTTTTCTACCCCTGAAGAAAATGTTTTCTGTTATTTTTTTCCATTTAATTATGTACTAGAAATCTGGGAATTCTAGGAACTTTACCTTGAGATTTTTATTTCAATTTATAGTATTTAACTACTAATTCTAATTCATGGAATTATAATTTCTACTATCTTATATACAAATAACATCTAGTTTTTTCTCAACAAGAATGATCATTGATTGCAAGGGGAAAAACATTATTACAACAATAAGCATATAACAATGATTCATGCATGACTTTGAATGAATGCACAAATGAGGTCGTCTTCTTCTGCGGGTAAGATTCAACAGGATTTGAACTCGAGTCCTGCTGGGGAGGGGGTTGGGACTGATGGCAGGCGGTTAACAAGGGTCAATGCCAAAGAAAATCGATACGAAGATATCGACAACTCACTAAGTAAATATTATGCTCTTCTTTTGCCTATGACATACCCGGGTTAAGCAAGGTATTTTTTCTACCTCAATTCATCATGAGATCATTATGTATTATGGTTAAAAACAACATACCTTGTTTTGGACACTCAAGCATCACTACATTTATGGCAGCGTTTGAAATGAATTATTTACATGCATGTTCACAATTTGAAATTGAAATTTGTTCCTTAGTAAATTTAACATTGAGATGAGAACTCGAATATGAAATCCTCTATGTAGACAGAGTTCTTGCTTCGCCATAAAACCCACTAGATACCCTAGGAATTTCTGGATGCTTTGTAAGACTACCATTTTGCCTTCAAATTTAGATTTCCTATCTGCATTCCATTCATCATGTCCCGAAGTTTTTTTTCAAATTCACACACAACATGATACTTTTTTTTTTTATAAGTGAGTTGAGATTCTATATTTCTGTAAAACTATAATACAAAGGTAAAAAACCGGGAGGGGTCCTCGGATCTGCCAAAAAGGAAACCAGATCAGGGCCCTCTTAGATGCACTGTCAACAAAAACGAGGGAGCTGGGCCGCCACCCCAGGAAACTGACCCAGTCCTCTTAAGCTGGTTTGCAAAAAAACATAACTTAACATATTCAGTAACAGATAACAGTAAGTAGTGCATAAAAACTGTGGTTGATGATGCGCTAGTCCAGGATGATTGGCTGGCTTTCGTCTCCTTCCTTATTTGCTGCTTTTTTCTCTTTCTGCTCTACCATGCATGTCCTTTTGATGTTGGCTGGAGTTTTTCCTCGGTCCTCTGGAGTTATGTCCAAATGGTGGACGTAGCAGAGATAGATGTGAAATTGTCCCGCCAGTCGCTTCAGTTTTTTGTTTTGACTTCTCCGATCCTCCACTATTCCTCTGGCAAGAGTCTCCAAGTTGTTGAGTCCGTTCATGATTTCAGTGAGCTCCTTCTTATGTCTCCTAATCACTTTCTTGTTGGACTCTTTCCTGTCAGCTTTCAACTTTCCTATCAGCAGTTTAGTGCATCGGGTTCTTCCACCGTTTTTTGGTAGAGGGTCATTCTTGGTTGAGTGGTCCTCAGGTCCTTAATCCCGTCGGCTTCTTGAATGAGTTCCTCCCATTCCTTTCCCTAGCACTGGTTGTTGACTTCTCTTTCCCATCTGTCTATGACTGCTTTCCCCTTGGGGTCGACCTACTTAAGGAAGGTTTCCTTGGCCTCTCGGGCCGCCTGTTCCACCTTCGTGATCTTCTGGGCGCTTGTTGGATGAGCCTCCACCTGGGGGCCTCTCTTGCTCTGGGTCTTCTTCCATCTTGTCATCTCTGCTTGTTTGGGGTGGTACTCATCTTAAGTTCATCCTCCACTTTTTTCGATTCCTTCTTGGTGCTTAGTGGCCTTTGTAATTTCTTCTCTCTGATCTGTGGTTTCCTTTGATGATGCTTCCTTTATTGGGTTTCCCCGGCTGCTGGCTTCCCCTGGGAATCATTGATCTTTCGTAGAGGTGTCCTTTCAAGTTTTTTCGCATTGATTTGGATCGTGTGTTCTTGGGAAACCTACCGTCATCCCTGCACCTCTCCCCTGTTTTGCACATTGTATGCCAATCATTTCCTCCCTCGGTACCAGTGTAAAGGTGATGTGTACTCAGCTTTGTCCATGGCCAACTGTTTTGTTCTGTGTACTTTTCCTCTTGTTGGATATCCCTCTTTTTCTCCCACGAGCAGTCCCTGTACTCCTTTCTTGTGATAGGGTCACCGTATAGTATCTCCTCCTATGGTGTGACTTGGGTATGTATTGGAATTCGCGTTGGCATGTTGGCCTTTCGGATACTGACGGGGTCCTATGTTCCTTTTGAGTACTTCTACACCTCCAATCTTGTTGTGGTCATCCATCCTTCGGCTACCATCGTAGTCCTTTGTCGCTATTTGAGTGCAGTCAGTTCAGAATTGACCACTTGGTATGTTACTCCATATTGTGTCCAGTTCTGGTCCTACTCTGTCTGCACCTTCGTTAGCTATTCTGTCCGCTAGACCATTAGTTGACCTTCGTACCCAACGCAACTCTACTGCGATCCCCGACTGCATGTGCTCCTGAATTCTTTGCAAGGACTGCCAGTGTTTCTGGATTTTTCCCATTCTGGTATCGTTTTGGAGCTTCCTAACTGTGTTGATTACTAGCTTGGAATCTCCTTCCACTATAGTATTGTTTATTGCTTCCCGACGTAGAATCTCAACGCCAGTCTCCAGGGCTCCAAACTCCGCTGCATTGTTAGTTGAGTTCCCCAAACTCCCAGTGTACAGTCAAATGATATTTCCTTGACTGTCCCTGATGACTCCTCCCAACCCTGTCCATCATGGGTTACCTTTCGATGCCCCGTCAAAATTCAGCTTAAGGAAACCCTCTGGTGGCGGTTTCCAGTTGCGCTCACCTATTTGGAGTTGCGTTGGTCGTCTCACTTGAAAGGGGTTGTGTCCATCCTTCAGTCAAAAGGCCTCAAGAATTATGAGGTCCTGGGTTGTGAGTTGCGCACTGCTCGGTTGGCAGTTGCGGCTCTGTACCGTTTCTCTTGTCATGAAGATGATGGTTTCCTTTATCTTTTCTACCATCCATTTTTGGTTCTTGAAGATGCGTTAGTTTCTTTCTTTCCAGATTGCCCAAATGATCATTCCGGGAATGAGGATCCAGCTGAGATTCACCTCTTCATTGTCGTTGAAGTTCTCTTTCCAAGTATTGATGGTTGCAGATATATTCCCTCTGATCCTGTTAGATTGTCGGAAGATGCTTGCCGCCCAGCCCCAAATTTCTGTTGTGAGGGTACATTCATCCAATAGATGGTTCGTTGTTTCCTCTTTATCTTCACATAGGGGACATCTGGAGGTTCCTATGAAATCGCGCTTCCTGAGGTTTTCCCAAGTTAATATTCGATTGTGGAGTATTAGCCATTGGAAGATTTTTATTTTTGGCCACTGTGGGTTGTTCCAGAGCTTCACCCATTGTTGCGCTGGGTCTTCTTGGTTCTGGTTCATAATGTAGTGGCGTACTTTTTTGAGGTTGAATTCCCCGCCATCCTTGTGCCCCCATCTCAGCTGGTCCATTCCTTCCGCAACTATTATTTTTCATTTCCCCAGTTCCTCCTCCACTTCTTGTATTGTTGTTGCGGTTTGGTCTTTATTCTGTGGGGTGAGAGTATTCCAGATTCTCCATTTGTTGCTATCTATCTCTTGCTTCCAGTATTGGTAAACTTTGGTTTTGCCTTGCGCAAGCATCTCCTGTTGGATTTCCTCCCTTCCGAGTTTTTCCAATTTAGGTTCTTGTTGCCAGGCGTCCTCCCAGAATCTTGCAGTTTTGCCATTTCTGACCTCCCAAAAGCTGTGTGATTGAATCCAAGCCTTATTGCGCCATGCTAGGTTCCAGATAGCAGACCCTACCTTGGTGCCTCTGAAGCGGATTTTGTCCTGATCGCTTATGTTCGAGGCATATTTTGCCTTCCAAAGGTTTACCCATGGCGTCGTGGTTTCTTTGACCTAGTGCCACCAGAGTTTCACCCCATAGGCGTCATTGGTCACTTGTGGGTCATGTAGCCCCAAGCCTCTGTTGTGTTTTGGTTTACAAATCTTCTCCCAAGCCACCAGTGCCCATTTTTTCTTTATGTCTACTCCTTGCTAGAGGAAATCTCTTTGTATTGTCCTTATTTTTTGTAGTATCCCCTTGGGGGTTGGGAATACTGACATCATAAAGGTTGGAATAGCTTGCAGCACTGACTTGGTTAAGATGAGTCTTTCGGCTAGGTTGAGGGATTTGTATGTCCAGTTTTTGACCCGATCTTGTAGCCTGTTGATTATTCCTTCCCAAGTGGACATTTTGTAAGCTTTATCTGTTAGTGGGATCCCAGGTACTTGTTTGGAAGTGTTTTGCGTTCAAAGCCCAGAATGTTGGCCAGATTTCTCTGGATGGTGGGGTTGGTATTAAAGAAAAAGATCATAGATTTTGACTAGTTTATCTCATCTCCCAAAGCTTCCCCAAACTCATCTAGGATTTGTTTGTAAGCTTTCGCTTCCTTGACCGTGGGTATGCCATGCAGTGTGGTGTCATCCACAAATTGTTGGTGTGTGGAAGTAGGACAAGTTGCAAAGGGTTTGATCCTAGTTATTTCCCCTGTTGCGGTTGCGCTCTTTATGCTTCGGCTGAGACCTTCCATCATTAGAATGAAAAGGAAGGGGGATAGTGGGTCTCCTTGTCTGATGCCTCTAGTGGGCCATAACGGTTTGGCAGGGGCTCCATTGACCCGGAGCGAGTGGCTTGTAGTTGAAACTAGGCTGACTATCCAGTTGATCCAGTGTTGGGTGAACGCGAAGGCTTCCAGGGTCTTGACCATATACTGCCAGCTAATTTTATGATAAGCTTTAGCTAGGTCCAGTTGTATTATCATTCCACCCTGTTTCTGAAGCTTCGGGGTATGGATAAGTTCGTGGGTGTGGATGATATTGTTCATTATTTGTCTTCCTTCCACGAAACCAGCCTGTTCTTGTGAAACCAGTGTGGGTAGGAGGGGTTTCAGCCTATTTTCTATGACTTTGGAGATTAACTTGTACACTACATTGCATAGTGCTATCGATCGGTATATGTCTGGGGTTTTGGCTTCATTTTCTTTTGGGATGAGTGTAATCATTGCGACGTTTAGCACTTTGAGAATAGAGGTTGTCCTTCTAGAGTCTTCCACTACTCTATATACTTCATGTTTGACAACTTCTCAACAGGCTCTAAAGAAATCCACCATGAATCCATCCGGGCCTGGAGCTTTCCCATTGGGCATTTTCTGGAGTGCTTGGTAGATTTCCTCCTCAGCTATGGGTTTGTTCAAATTTTTATTTTGTTCTTCAGTGACCAGTCGTGGGATATGCTGTGTTATCCTTTGTATGGTCGTCGTTCTGTCTTGGTTTGGTTCTTGGGCTATCCCTTGAAAATGGTTTACCAGAGCTGTTTCTATGTCTTTATGTGACTCTCTCTCTATTCCATCCTGATCCCTGATCTTCAGGATTTTGTTGTGGGCTCTTCTGGCCATCGTTGTTCTATGAAAAAAATTGGTGTTTTGTTCCCCTTCCTTTAGCCATCCGATCTAGGACTTTCGTCGCCAGAGGGTTTCTTCTTGTTGACATCGTTGCTCCCACTCCTAAGTCAGCTGGAGTTCTTCCTTTTTCCGTTCCTCCGGGTAGCCTTCCAAAATGCAGGTTTCCTGGAGTATTTTCATTTTTCCTTCTATATTGTTCTTTTCTTGGTTTATATTCCCGAAGGTGTCCTTGTTCCACTCCTTGAGCCTATGTTTGATGTGTTTGAGTTTTTTATATAGTTTGAACATCCTTGTCCCTTGCTCTGGTTGCTCCTCCCTCCACCATTGTTTTATTCTTTCTTGGAAGGTCGGGTGTTCCAGCCAAAATTTCTCAAATCTGAAGGGCCTGTTTTTTGGTGTGGTCTGGAATCCTGCTTCCAGTTGTATTGGCCAGTGATCTGATCCTCCCCAGGGTAGGATATTGCAGTCTAAGGTCATCCCTTGCATTATGATTGACTCTGACACCAAGAATCTTTCAAGTCTTGTTGCTACCTGATGTTGATTCATCCGTTTATTATTCCAGGTGAACTGGTTGTTATTAGTTTTCAAATCTACCATCTTCACTGTGTCGATGAAGTTGGAGAAATCCACCGCATCTCTATCCAGTCGTCTTATCCCTCCTTTTTTCTCCACCAGTGACATGATGATGTTGAAGTCCCCTGCTAGGATCCATTGGAGGTTGTTTGATCTGGTTTTAATCTCTTCTAGGTCTCTGATCATTCCTTTCCTTTCCTCTGCCGCTTCGGGTCCATACACATTAGTGCATATTAATTCCTCTGCGTTCTCGATGATTTGCATGCGTGCCGTAAGAGTGTGCCTGGTTACTTCAGCTGCTATTAGGCTGAGTACTTGAGGGTTCCACAGGGTCAGGATTCCCCCTGCCATTTGTTGGCCTTCAATGGCCATCATTTTGTACTTGCGCCAGTGTTGCTGACTGATGGTTTCCATTCTGTTTGTTTCTTGAATAAAACAAAGATTTGGTAGTTCCTGCCTTAGTCTATTTCTAAGGATTCGTTGTTTTCTTGGGTTGTTTAGGCCTCTTATATTCCAAGTTATGACCTTCATTTTAAACATGCATGGGGGAGTTAGGGAAGAGTTTCTTGATCTTACCCGAGTTTATCAGTAACGCTCTGAGCTCTTGCAAGGCTACACTATTTGATTTTTTGCCTTTTTTCCTCCGCGTCTGCTTGGGTGATAGTTGTGGTTGTCCCTCGCCTGCTTTAACTCCTAGGTGTCCAGTCTCCCCATAAGTACGCTTTGGCCACAAGCTTTGGTTTCCTCCCTTTGTAGGAACAGGTACTGGATGCAGTCTAGTTGTTCTGTTGGTACATTCTCTACACCCTGTTTTTTCCATTGTTCCAGTATATTTGTAAGATCTATCCCTTCCCTTTCCACAAGGTCTCTGAGATCAGGATCTTCTGTGCCTACTTCGCTTGGGGTCATTTCCGCATCTCCCTCGGCTTCTTGCATGGGGTTGTTGTCATCTCTGATTTCTCCCTCTGTTGGGGTTGCCCAACTTCCTTATCCTTTCTGAGTGCTTGGTCGGTCGTTGGGCTCGTTTGCCTTTTGTTCTCTAACTTCCTGAACTGTTGCCTTATCTTGATCACCTTTTGCTTTGTTGGTAGATCTGTCCTATCCTTTCATTTTGTTCTGGGCCTCCAGGTTGATCCCTGTTGAGGCTTTGCCCTGCTTCTTGTTTGCTAGACTCTGGTTTGGTTTTACAAAACCTTCCTCATCCGACTGTTGTTTGGGGTTTTCTGTTTCTTTCTTTTTATTAAGAGGGAATTCCCTGATCAGGTGACCAGGTTCATGACATCTTCGGCATCTGAAAGGGATATGTTCGTAATAGATGTTTTGGATCCATTCCTCGTCTTTGAATTCGAGGTTGATGGCTTCTGGAAGTGCTCCCGACACATCCATCTCTATACATATTCTTGCGTAAGATGTATATCTCCCTCTCAGGGTGGCTTCGGCTGTCTTTATGTATTTCCCCGGTTTGTTTCCTATAGCTTCGTAAGTTGAGGGTAACCAGTAGTCTAAAGGTAGGGAGTAGAGTCTCAGCCAGACCGATACTTTTTTGAAGGTTTCTTTTTCGGGGGAGAAATTTTCCTTCTAAGGTTGCATGTATAGTCCTGCTAATGCATGGAAGTATGGCCCTCCTTCAAAGATTCTATCCCTATCCTCCAGGTTTATGAAAACGACTGTGAAGAAACCTTTCGAGCCCAGATGAAGTTCCACTTCCCCATTTGGCTTCCTGTGGTATTTAATCCAGTTGCGCAACGTTCTCTCTGTTGGCCACAGGCCCATAAACTTGCAGATTAGCGCATGCGCTTTCATCTGATCTCTGTAAAGTTGCATCTGCGGATCTACCAGTACCACCTTTGGTATCATTGTCATTTTGGGTTTGCATGGGTTGTGCCCTTCTGTCGGATTGGTCTTCTGTGTGTCTGGCATTTCGCTCTGGGTTTCCTTGGCTTCCTCTTCCATGCTCTCTTTTGTGCCCTGGTTCCTTTCCGGACCTGTCCCTGGGTCCGATCCCGAGGTGCCTGTCATTGGTGCTTTGAAAAATATGCCCCTTGACCCCTTCCCTCTATCTACCACTACCTGTTTGTATGAGGGGGTACCCTTGCCCCCCCCTCTGGTGCTCATGTCGTGATCTGTTGAGGTCTCTACTGTCTAAACCCTAGCTTCTTGTTGCTCCTCGCAGTTGTACACAACATGATACTTCATATCCATAGTAACCAGTGATTTTTTTGGTTGTTCGAGAGACAAGGTTAGATGAACTAACATAATATTCCTGCTCCTCCATGAAGGACTGAGACAACTCTTCGACTCAAACGGGTCATCAACTTTAGCTTCAGACACTAAACTAATCTTGTTCGTGGTCTCACCCTTCTACCTGATTCGACCATCCTTGTGCCAAACTAAGAGGAGGAGAATGAGAAATATAGAAATTGAATGTATGGTGACTCTGTCATTCCAACATGAATAGAAACTTGTTTTTTTATAATATGCGTACATGTCCTTTTCTTGTAAGGTGTCAGGATAATTCACTTGCATGTCATTTGATTGTAAGGTGGCAAGAAACAACTCATGAACATCCCAATCCCTCATGTAGATTAGCTCAGATAAAGAAGGTTGAAGCTCATACGAGATAAACTGCCTTTATGAGTTTTTGGGTATTTACCCGAAACCATCCCCAAACCCACCTACTTCCTTAAAGTTCCCACTGATCTTGATCACTAACTATAGTATTCAAATCTCTTAGTCTTCGACCCCTCTCCTTGCCTCAACATGCTTTGGATATTTTGACCGTATGGAGGATTGTAAGCTAGCTCTCAATCCCATGGCCACTGGAATAGACCTCCATTCCAACATTGATTCACGTCTTGTGGATACTACTCATTACAGTTCTCTTGTTGGCAGTGAACATGCCCGACACTTCTTTTGCCATAAGTCTTTTCTCTTAGTTCATGCAAACGCCCCGTGCTTGTCTTTGGAATCCATTGCTATTCGGAAGTGGCACCTCGATCTATTCGAAAGGGATTTTTGGTCATTGTGATGTTGTCAAATCTCGAGGAAGGTGGATTTGTTCCGAGATTATCACCATCTATGGGGTCTCACTACCATGCATTGCCTAATGCTTCCCATACCGAGGCCCAACCCTTATGATTTGCAGAGTTAGTTAATGGTTTGTTGTCCACAACTGGCAGAGACTAATCGTATATGATTCGATCAAATTTGTTAGACACAATTCACTCTAAACAACGAATACATTACTCTGCACTCGTGAGATTTCTCTGCATATGATCAATGGTATCTAGAAAATTCAAGCACCTTAGTCAAACTAGAACGTAGTAATATACTTAGTCCTTGAATTTGTAATTAGTAATCATTTGTTAAGATTACTATTCCAACGTAAAGCCAACCCTTCCCTAAATTAAATCAAGGTAAGGTAGAAATTCAAATTTTATTTTACTTATATCTCATGGTTAAGGTTAATCTTATTTAGATCAAATGCAAAATGAATCGTTGTGAACTAGTTGTAATGGGTTGAATTTAGGCATCAACTATTGAAGTTACCAATGATATGCTTCATAGTAACTGTTTGATTTTTTTAGACATCTTCAGTTAATATAAACATAGAGCTCCAAATTTAAAGTTCAATTCCGCACCTATAACTACTATTAGTTTATATAACTAATAAACTAAAAAGAAAATAATAATAATAATAATAAATAATATAAAAATATTTATTTATTTAAATAAACCAATTTTTTTATTTAAAGTGATTATATGTATAGGAAAAAGGTTCTATCTCATTTAAATAGATCTCCGTATATCATAGCCAATTGATTATATGTAAGCAAACAAGAATATGAACAAGATTGTGTACTCTATATATTGTTAACCATAAATATTGAGCACTATATATCTATAGTTAATATTTCATCTAGGTTTACATATCCATGTATATATGAATATATATAATATAAGATATATATTTTTTCATGTATATAAATGTGGATCATTGTAAATATTTATGACAAATACAATTTTAATATTATATATTAATTACTACAAGCAAAAATTTTAGTTGAGAATTCATTTATGAGATTGCATGGCATCTTTATTAGAACAAATATGAAAAAGTGGTATCCTCGAATATTTAATTTGAGCGATATATTTTATTAATAATAAGTAACGTACTCCATGTTATAGAAACTTGTTTATAGTGCATTTTTGTAGCCTGAAAGATATTAAAACGTTAGTTTCGGACTGTATGAGATATATTCACAATTTTTTATAGAGATATATTATCGGCATATATTCTTAGTTTTTATGAGCAGATTGTTGATTGTAGGGCTGATTTATTCCAAGACGTAATTGTGTTTTGTGGGCTAATGGCTTTTGTGACAGGTTGGTTTTGTGGATGGTCATTTGGGAAAATGGGTATAGTTTATTGTGTGGGCATGGCTTTCATTGCCTTGGTCAGTGTTCTACACTGGGCTTTTTTTAGGCGATACAATATGGGTGGCAAGTTGCATGATGATGCCAATAGTTTTATTTCCAACAAATATTATTACAGTGCCAAAGATATTGTGCATTGATTGCTACTATAATAATATTAGTGTTAAATCATTTAGTTTTTCTAAGCATTACATGTTGTATATAAGCATTGTGTGTTTGTGGTGCATATAAGGTCTTTGCTTTCGTTGTATGGATAATTGGTTAATTAATTCAAATGAATCATTTCGGTAAATCAATATTTTACTCCATAAAACATTTTGTTCAAAATGATTAATCTAAAACATTTTGCACACCACCTCGATTAATCAACGAGGCGGGGACTAGCTGCTTTGCAGCTATTTCCTTTGTTTTTTTACCTATAGATTGGATGAACATGGTAATAAGAATTATATACACATCTGAGTAAGTGAATTAGCAAATAAAATTATTTTTCCCACATAAAAATTTTGGTTTGAATTTGGTTGGAATTTATATTCCATTGTTTTGGTTTCACTTTAAAAATTAAAAATATGAATAAATAAAACAATAAAAAATAAACAATTTAAATTAAATAATTAAAAAATATACTCAATGACAATAATTTAATTAGACAAATGCCTTAAGATAAATACAAAGTATATTTGACAATTAAAATTCTTCCAATGTTTTCTATAACGTTAATTATGTCGTAAGGATCCATGGATGGGGTGACACCTAGGAGCCTGAGTGCTCTCCATGCACATGCTTGAGATGATAGCCTTCGTACCAAGGTGTTGAGGGGTTTCATTACGCTTGGTGGAAAGCAAGAATGTCAATTGGTGGGAGAACGAGGGTACAAGCTGGAGGTTTATGTTGCGTCTGGAGGAGTTTGATTTTGGTTATGCGTGGGGTTGGATGAGACCCCAAAATATCATGGTGATGGAAGAGTCAATTCGATTTGGTAAAAGGATGGTCCAATTCCATTTGGGCTTGGTCAGATGCAAAGGTTGGTTGCTTTGGCTCGAGCGGGCCTCACATTTGGTGATTGTCCCCCCTGCTTCTAGGGGGGCATTTGATGAGAATTACATTTGGTTTGCCAAGGATGTTGGTAAGGTTCCTAGGGCTCTCAATGACCCCGTCGACAATGGTTCGCAGTTTCTTTTTCTTTGGTTGGGATGCTTAGCAGGTATGCCTTTGTCTAGTTGGACAAGGTGGTGGGTGGTTTAGTTTTCTTAAAGGTCTCGTGAGTGGCCTATTCCTCGGGGCATTGGAAAGTTTTTCCCTCCTAGTGGGGCCCATGTACTAGTTCAGATAGCTTGCTATGGTGTCGAGGTGTGGTGTTGTGGGCTTTCCTTCTTTGGTTCTCGATGAGTATGGGTGACATGGAGTGGGGTGCTAACATGGAGGGCCCTAGGCCTAGCTCACCATCATAAAGCACCTGCACATGCCAAAAAGGAAGCCTTGAGCCAAGTTGCAACCATAGTTGAAAGGGGTGCCTTATGGGATAAAAGGACTTACCATGCATGATGCTTTGTTGTGATGAATGAGGAAATGATTGTCTTGAAGGAGAGGAAACTAACAGAGAATGAGAAAATTGAGAGGGATTTTGAGGGCTAGCTCTCTGACTTTAGTTTTTCTAGGAGAAGAAACACCAAGTTCTTCAAAGCAACAGAGCATTATTG
>JASDQU010882800.1:8108-19610 GCA_032191745.1 Picea mariana
CCTTCTGCCTCTGTTCTTTCTTAAACCTCTTCTGGTCATCCCAAGCCTTCCGAAAGGTAGGCTTTTCTCTTTACTGTTCATATAAGCATTTCACCCTTCTTATTGTTTCTTCAATAATCTTAGGATCATCATATTGAATCTTGTCACCAATGGAAGGTGGCAGTCCACTCAGATACCTCTGAATCTTGACAACCTAATCTTTGATGAATGGAACATACTTCAGTAGTTCCAGAAAACTTCGTTCATACTCATCAATGGTCATACTGCCCAACTTGAGTTCGAAGAACTCCTTCATATTTCTGTCATAGTATATTTTGGTCAGGTATTTCTTCTCAAAATACCTCTTAAACTCCTTCCAAGTGACCTCTTTCTCTCTGATGTGTTGCACCTGCACAAACTGATCCCACCACATGGATGCTTTTCCTTTGAGTTGGTACATTGCAATTCTCCCTTCTGCATGGGTAGAGTAATTCTGTAGTTGGAAGTATTTCTTTATGCCAAGCAACCAAGTCTTGGCATCTTCCTCCTTCTTATGTTCTCCATCGAATGTTGGAGGCTTAATCTTGTTCATCTCCCCTTTCAATTCCTCCTTTCCAGATTTTTGATGTTTTCTGGTAAGGGACGGGCTTGAACTACTGTGTGTCTCCCTGTCAGAATGTCTTTGGGAGCGACTAAGATGTCGGCTACCACTCCTCGACCTACTTCTTCTCCCATGGGTTCTACGACTCTCCATCGTACTTGAGTCTTTTCCCTTCTCGAGTTTCCTCTCTATTCTTTCCAGGCTCTTCAAAAATTTTAAGTTTAATTCACCTTGCCGATCTCTGACTTTCATGATATTTCGACTATCAGCTCGGTGAGCCTTGGCCTCTCTTTGCAATCCTTCAATGATTTTCATTATGTGTCCTTCCTTATCCTTCTCTTTTCCATGCCCATTGGAGTTCAATCCTTCGACTCCTAGGTTGACATCCTTTCCTTCCTATTCGTCTTCTGTTTTGGGGGTAATCTACACACGCACTGTGAAATTAAATTCAAAGTTTTTCAGGCCATTAATCCTTCCAGAACAATCCATAACATTTATAATCCAATACGAACAAGAACAAAAAACATTTCGATTCAAATGAGTTTTCTGAGCTCTCGTTCGGCTCTGCAATTTTTGGGTTTTCGAAACTTTCATTTTCGGCACTTCGAGATTTTGGGACTTCGGGTTTCGGTCCATGAGGCTTTCAGACTTTCTTTCCTTTCCAACCCCTGAATTTCGAAATTTCAATGTACTTTACCCTCCGAGCCCACATAGCACAGTGGTCACCCACAACTACGGTCGCACATGGCACGTTCATGAGGGTCCACGTCGCTTTTAACGACATCATCGGGTCCCACCTCTCTCACTTCTCTTCTTGACCCTCTAGCATGTGGTACATCTCCATGTGTCCACGTCCATTCCTAATAAAATCCAATGGTCATATCTTTCTCAGATCTACGACGTAGATCCTTTCGGCATTTCGGGGTTTCGGGTGTCGAAAGTTCGTGCATCCTCACATCTTGAACTTCCATTTGCCAAAATCCCGAAATCACCGTCTACTAACTTAATTGATCCAACAGTCAAGTTCTTCTCCCCACGATCTATGGTGTAGATCGTTTTCGGGATTTTGGGGTTTCGAGTTTTTCGGAGGTGTTCGCCTCTTCTCACCTCCCATCTCCCAAATGTCAATTTCTTCCTGGCAATTAACAGTCTCGATCTCTCTTAGATCCAAGGTTACGATCCAATCATGATTTCATGTTTCGTGAATTCTCATGAACTCACCCATTGACTATTTTCAGGTTACGAGTCAGCGAAAGGCTGATCGCTCTCCACGCGTTCTTTCTGATGGACGGTCTTGACTAATTCAGGATTTCACGTATCGCGATTTCCACACTCCTGTGCAATTCCAAGGGGATTTAAACCCCGTGCACACTTTCCAGATCTAACGGTCATGAGGGCTCACCTTCCCTCCCAAACAGATCCTAAAGCTCTTACACTTCCGGTGTGGAGTTCTCTCTCCCTGTGGACTTATACCACACTGGTTGCGGTTTCATAATGCCACTATACCTCCTGATCTTTAAAACTCATCAAGTAACTCCTTGACACTTTGGAGAAAACTAGGGTCCGAAATTGGCCTTCCAGACCCAATTTCCCCTTGCATTCTCGGTCCAAAGACCGCTCCATTGGCCCATCTAGGCTCAGTGTCAAAACCTTGGCTCTGATACCAAACTGTAGCGCACATTTTCTGCTACTAAGTCTTAATCGCTATAAAAGGAAACTTTAGCACCACTCTATACATATCTCATATAGGTATTATATAATCCACATGTATTTAAACAAAAAACACATTTAAGCTCAGAGTAAAACATATTATTTACTGCTATAATTAACAAGCAATTAGTTCTTCATATTAATTCATATACACAGCGGAAATCATGATACATAAGAAGCACATTCATACGCTAAACATGATTAAGAATAATTAGATACTTATCTTTTAACAGTGGTATACTCCACCAACCAAGTGCAGGCCTTTCACGAACCTCCCAGCTTTAGACCACACTGCTCATCAGCTCAGCAGTGGGTCACCTCCGAGCTGGGACTAAGCTCCACCCCGAGAACAGGAATCCTAGGTTAGGCTGAGGTTACAGGGAAAATAGCACACAGCCACAGGAAGGGATTCTCTCCCAGGAACCACCCACACTCACTGTCCACAGACCCTCATTCCCCACATGCTTGTTCCACCCCAAGAGTATACACCTTCTCTATCACCTGGACAGTCCTTCGGCTGTTAACCTCCCTTGCCTTGGGTTACAACAACAGACTGGACCGGAAGTCTCCGGGATCTGTGGCAGCTACAGTGTTCCTTCCAGGAGTTCTCTCCTTCCTCTGCACACTCTCTCACCTGGAGAGAATCGCTTACAGGTCAACAAACCTCCCACGCAGTCCAGCACTGTGTGGCCACACAACCAAGGAAAAAAAACACGGCTTCTCGGCTCACAGAATAGAGGTGTACATGGATTTACAGAACCAAACACAGGCTTTCCAACTGGTTCAACAATGGCAGAATGGTTCAAGGTCACGCTTCGGGACAGAGCCTCCACGCACGGGTTCGATCAGTCGGACAAAGGATGCACACGGATTATCAAAGGAAACATAGAATTTTTGACTCTTAGGAATGCATGATGATTCCTCTGCAGGAGTCGGGTTGGTCGTACTATCTAGGGCTCCGTACGCGTTCTAGCAATTAGGTGGAATGGAGGAGGAATCCTTCTCACGGCTCATCTTGGCCATTTTATTTGCATGGGCCGGGGCTGACACTTGTCACCTTGGAAACTGCATGCATTCCTCAGCATGCATTACTTTCCCTATGGTTAGGAACTTAGGATAAAACATAAATGGCACATGTTCTTTTGGAATAATAATAAAATATTATTCCCAGGCTTAAGCCCCCTAGGCTTAGCCCCCAGGCTCAACACTTAGCCCCTTTCCCACCTTCCAACCCCTAATTCCTTTCCCACTCTATGGATACTTAGTCCCCCTTCACTCATTCATCGTGGTCGGTCTGCACATGGCAGTGTTTACAATTTTATTAAATGTTCTGCATACATACAAGTACAAAAATCAGGCCCTTGGCCTCCAACCCTTAGGCTCTCTAGCCTAACAATCACATAAGCATCCATCTTATAAAAACTTGGCTCACCAGCCTATAAAACATAATTACAATTCCTTTCAGAACATGGTTTACAACGGGGCTTGGCCTTGGGGACACTACAGGTGTGCTTACATCTAAAGCATCAGGTGCATTTGAAACAATGGGAAAAGTCAATATCACCGTAGTGGGGAGCAACCAAATTGGTAACCCGATGGTGAGACCTAGAAGACTCGGTGTGGAAATGCACAAAGGACCAATGTTTCCAAAAGAAGGAAAGGAGAAAGGTTCTCCAGGAAAAGGGGTTGCTTTGTTGGTACTCCTAGGAACTGACACCACTGACACTGAATCGACCTAAGGTCCACTAGGGAAACAAAATAGCACACGCTACAAATCCAAGAAGAAAACAATCAAACAAATGTTCCCACAATGAAACAAATAGTTGGTGATGAAATCCAACATCGCGATATCAATATAGGAAGGATTTGAGATAGATCAGGTGGATCAGTTACATTGGCGACCTGCTTAACCGACTTATGCCTTGGTGCAAGTTC
Organism: Picea mariana; assembly: GCA_032191745.1. Lineage (NCBI taxonomy): Eukaryota > Viridiplantae > Streptophyta > Pinopsida > Pinales > Pinaceae > Picea > Picea mariana. The sequence continues at coordinate 12,334 of JASDQU010882800.1, forward strand.
CCACACAGTTTTACCTATGGGTTTACCCTCCAAGGAGTCTAAGTAATATTGACCAACGTCTTACGCAGGTACAGTGAAGACTCCCCTTCACAGTCACCTTGTTTATTAATCCTACAGATATAGGCCACTAAGGTTATCAACTTGTAGTCGGTCTCCACGAGGGTAGATTCAATAGTCAGGATTGAACGTATGGGAAGGATAACAAGTCTGAAATTCTTCAAGAGAACTAAAGAAAAGTGGACCAGAAGACTATTGAGGACCCTCAACAGGTTTAGGATTCTTGAAGCTCCAATACCAAATGAAACCATTCATTTCTTAGGAAGAACCCCCATTATATGATCTTTCTGCTACATAAGTTAAGCTTCGAAGGGGAAAGCTTTGTTGCTCTCCCAGACATGACCATGTGTTTAACCCCTGTGTGACAGGGGTATCTCGACTACAATTATATGAACAATTGTATTTACCACTTCCTAGGACAAGATTATACCTTTTTCTGATGGCTTTGGAAATTTATCCTCACAACCTATTCCAAATCCCTACAATTTATGCTAATGTAGGTTTTCTACCAGATAATATAAAGTGTCTGATCAATTGTATAAGAGATTCATTTTAGGGTTGTTGTTTAGTCAATGGTGCAAAAGTGAAACTTATGATGTTTTAGACTCGACTCCAAAAGAATGAAAAATAATGAGATGCAAATCTTTTATTCAATGAATCCTACATACGAGATGGAGAAGAGGTCTAACTTTGTTTAAGAAAAACACCCAATTCCAAAATACAATTTTTTTTAATGCAAACTACCTATCTAAACTACCCAAAAGAAAGAATGTAACTATCTTCTTTGTTTAATTCTAATATATAAATAAAGAAAACGCAAATCCTTTGACGCTTCATTAATTTCAATCAAAATGAAAAAGTCAAATGCAAATACAAAAGACACGAAGAAAAGATTTCAAACAAAGAATGCACTCACAAGATAATGAGAAATGAAAGAAACAAGTATGGTAACTCCTTTAATGAATGACTTGACAATCAACAAGCATTCAAGGGATACAAGAAAGTTTAGAGAAGAATCCAAAAGTTGATAAGGAGAAAGAGAAACCAACCAACTGTCTTGCCAAAATGAGCAACAAAAAAAAGAAATAAAAGCTAGGTTGTGGTATGCATAAAGTCTCAAATCATTAAAAGAGGAAATATTTTAGAAGTAACTTAAGACCAACAAACCTTTTCAAACATTTTCAATTAGCCAGTTAACCAAAAACTTCAAAAGACTCAAACCAAACCACGAAGAAACAAGGTGAATCTATCTCACAATTTGGAAAAAGGTGTAAGCTCAAATAAGACAATGAAAAGAGTGATAAGGAGCCATATCCTCAATCTAACAAAGTCACAAGAAAAAGTACAAACTCTGGGAAAATTACCTCCAACAAAGGGCTGAGAAAAACATGGTAGATTCTCCCACATCTTCTCAAAAAAACAGAGCAGATATCCCTAAAACAAAGAGACAGAGCATTGTAGTTCTCCCTAAGAGACAACTAAGGAGTGTTGATCAGATAACCAGTGCCCTGGAAGCCACTCTAGGGGAGTGCTAGTCCTGTAGATGCCTGAAAATAAGAATAAAAAAAAATATCAGCAAAGACTAGCTTGGGAACTATGATTATTGTTTGATGAAACAAAGGGAAGAGGGAACGCTAAAAAAAATAATGAACCAAACAAGATGAAACTAGGAAAAATTTCTGATGATCCAAGGAAAGAAAATCCAATGTCCTTCCCCATTGGAGTCACCAATTTATGTTACGAAAATATTCTCTCGTGGAAAGGTGAACTTCCCCTTGGATTATAGACCCCTAATACCAAGACATAAAGATACAGGTGGACACTAACATCCCTTTGAATTCAATTCGATCAATCAAAAAGAGAGAAGGAGAAAGAGTGTTACGAACCTTGTTTTGAAGTTTGTCCTCGCTGCTTCCAATCTGAGCTTGATCTCCAAACTTCTTAGCGCAAATGTTTACCTGAAATACACAACAAAGGGAAACAAAGAACTACAACTCTACAATATTAGATCAAACAAATTCATCTAAAAATATTGAAGGAACAGTAGACAAGCGCATGCAAGAATACACAAGCTTGAAGAAAATAGGCCAAGTATATTAAAATGAGAACCCAAAGAGAATACTTACAAACCATGATTGATGCAGTTGCAACAACCTCCCCAAGCTCTCCTCGTCCATCCCTTGCCTGATGCTACCAAGATCATAAGTTTGATATCTGAAAGATTCCTTCTCTTCACCTTGGGAAGCCCTCAATATATAGGCTTGAGAGACACACAATCCATGACAAAATGAGTGGTATGGTTGAGGATATGGCTCTTTGAGTCTTGGATCAGATCCTAAAGTGAATCCCAAGCATGAGAGTTGAACACAACTAACCCAATCTCAAAGAGTTGGACAATAGAATAAGGCGGGGGAGATCTCTCCTTTCTCTCAACAACATCAACACTTCCCTCGAGTGATAGATATAGCATTGATCCTAGGTCATATCTCCCCTATAGTGGTAGAGGGGGCACTATGTATGCACCCAAAGTATGCACAGGGGGTGCTGGTATTCATAAATGCTCAAAAAAGGGTTGAAATTTCCAAGGAAAAAATGCGTTTTAACCCAAAAATGATGGTTTTCCTTATCCCATATGACTTGGGGTCATGGACAACTCTTTTATTGGTTTCAAGGGGTGGTGACACCTCAAAATGTGAATCCATCACTTGGGAAGGTGCATATGACACTTGTGACCGTGAATGTGAAACTTACCAAGGTGAATATGTCACTTTGCGACACTTGCGACACTTAGGGTGCACAACTCAAGTGTGAAATTTTGATGTGTAACAAATCCCCCCTAAAGTGTGAGGTCAGAAGAGAAACTAATGGCTGAAACACTTTACAATTTATTCAAAGAAAGGGTGTTGGAGTGGAAGATTATGGCAGAAGCTACAAACAATCATCAAACAATATTAATATATGTTCCCTTTCCGAGGCAGGAATCCCTTTGCTCGGAATACAAGATGACTCAAAGAATGACCGTCCATCAATACATTGTAGATCCATGAAAACATTGACTAAGGATATGGTCACCAGAGATACAATGTGGATCCATACCTCCATGAAATGAAATGATCGTAGCCACAAAAAATACACAGTGGGGCTACAAGATAAGAAAACATAACCACAGATCAATACAAATTGGATCTATGTGACAGTATATATATCAACATGCTCAAATGATATCCTTCATTACATGGGAAAATTAGATAACAGAGTGGGTGCCCAACCCAGGGTCTCCATCCCAATCACGATGTGGTACAAATTTATCCATGTGAATAGATGATTTGATGTCGAACATGGTAGAAACCACTTGATTTCCGATCATTGAGGTAAACCGTTAGCAAGTGTGAGGGAAATCACCAATGATATGAATGACTTCCAAGGTACCCTATTACATTCCAGTGAATGTGAATAAATGAGTTTAGGTCAAACATTTGTGGAATCATCCGATTAGAGGTTATTTATTTAAACCTGTTGTCAGAAGTGAGGAGGCCTGCCATTGAGGCATGCAGGTCCCAAGGTACCAATTGGTTTCTAAGTCTAATTCCTGGATGATTTGTTTAATTCAACAGGAAATACTCATCGAAGGGAGGGCCTTTATGTATTCCCCCATCATCGACATGAAACTGACACAGGAAAGTGATGTAAGATGGTTAATCAAATGAGTATGGATGGATACATGAAATGGAAACTAGTAATACTAGAGATGGATGGTTTGAAGTGAAAATTCCCTTGAACATGATGAGGCATGACAACTGACTTGGAAGAATTGACTCAACAAGTACCAAGAATGTAATGTGACAGAAGTAAGAGCACTCTTCGTGATCCAGGAGGCTCCCTAGGTCTAGAAAATGCTCAAAAATGAAAGTTCTCGGAATTGAATGAACCCAATTCCATTGTGACAGGCTCATTGCACTGATTCAGGCCATATATTTACTTTCTCAAATGGGCTCCGTATGCGAGAGTTATCGCACTTTGATCATATTCTCAAACAACAAAAAAGTCAAAGGTCAAATTGGAAAAAAGTTAGTGCTGACATCAGCATGACATCACCAAGATAATTTCATTATGCTGACATGGTAGAGGCAGGTGGAGACCTGTGACTAGGAAGATGATGCAAGCATGAACCAGTAGTAGTGTGACACTTGTCAATTATTGAGCAAATGTGGTGGTGCCACGTGGTACCCAGTCATCGGTTGTGGAAAGTTTTAAAACTTTTGGGGGTCCATGGGTTTTGAGCCCACGACCTATGACCAAGCCTAAGCCTTGAGGAATGGTCAGCTACCAATGTGCCACAAGTAGTTCTTGTTATATATAACCCACAACATTATATTTAAAATGCAATGTATTGTATGGTGGCGGAAAGGGGGGCTGGGGCTAAGCCCTAGCCCATGGTTATGTTATGCAATGTGACCACTGATCAGAAAAAAGGGGCACAAACCCATCCGTAACCACTAGGCACAGATTTTAAGCCCTTATCCACCACATGCTCTGGGGTTATAACTGTGTGTTAGGCGCATACTAAGGGTGCGACCCCATGACCAACCACCATATGCCTACGAATCAAGGAGCTAGCACGCTCTTAGGGCTAGCGCTTGGCCATATTAAGATGCATATGACCATATTTAAGGGGGAGCACACCCGATTTGGGGTATTTAGCCCATATATTTTTCTAAAGTGGGTTTTTACCCTTGGTTATTCAATTTTTAATTGATTTATGCCTGATTTTTCGACCAGAATTGGTTTTTTTGAGGATATTTTGGCCATTTGGAGGGGGATTTGATCCCAAAAAGAGGCCATATTTTCAGGAGAAGTTGGGATTTTATTTTTGACCCTAAAAACTATGTAAACCAAGATTTTTGAAGCTTGAAGGAAACTTTTTGATGCAGGGATTTTGAGGAGCAGCTTGTGTAATTTGGCCTTTTCTCATGTTTTGAGAGGCATTTTTGTCATGTTCTTGAGAGGAGTTTGATGGAACATGTATGAATATGAGAAAGGAGGTCTTGCACAACAGATCTGAAGCATGTTTTGTAACAGAAAATATCTAATGTAAGAGAAATTGAGCATTTGAAGAGCAATAAAGAGGTCCTCCACTTGGAAGCGGGCCCGAAGATGTAGCCAATGATTGGTGAACTCCGTTAACAAGTTATTGTCTCTATTTATTATTTTTGGTTGTTGTTATATTATCTAAATTTGCAGCATGGTTTATGATAGATGATCTCTTTAATCACTCATAAGAATCAAGTAAAAGTCATAAGTATTATTCCGCAACAAGTTAATGAGTTTTATGTGTTTCACATTCTTATCAAATAGATGCATAAAGTACATTAAACTTAACTTGTAATTTGGTAGTAAAACCTATCATTTTTGGATCAATTTTAAGGTATCAGAGAATTTGGTTTTGAAGGTTTGACATGAATTGCAAGCATTGGATTCTCACTAGAGAAAAACTCAAGCGAGGAGAAGGCCAACTTGAGGCTCTTAATATAGAGATTCAAAGGAGACCATATAAACAAGAGATGTCTTCACCGATAAAACTAGGTCCTTTTACATCTGAGGACGATTTCTTTAAGTCATTTCAATTTATGAAATCCATGGTAGAGGAACTTTACCATGAAAGAGGACAACGAAGAAATCCAAAGGTTGAAGAAGGCGAATCTTCAATAAGAGGAGAAGGAGGAGTTGGAGGTGGTGGACCTTCAGAACCTTCTTCTCCTTCATCCTCGTCATATACAAGTAAAGCAAGTGTACATCCCTCTAAGGATAAGAAACCTAAAAAAACTCATCATTCTTTTGATATGCCTTTATTAAAGCTAGATGTAAAGTTTCAATTACCCACTTATGATGGTGAATTAGACGCAGAAAAGATAAATAATTGGGTGAGATAGTTAGAAGTCTATTACAGGATACAAAGGATTGTTGATGATGAAACAAAGATCCAAATTGCAAATCTAAAATTGGGAGGCACAACTCTCATATGGTGGGACATAAAAACTAAGGATGATCTCAATAAAAATGGTAAAACAATCTCTTCCTGGAATGATTTTATCACTGCTTTGAAGAAACAATTTTATCCATTAGCATACATGCAACAAGAAATGATGAATTGGCAAATTTTAAGGCAAGCTAAAGGTCAACGTGTACAATAATATACTCAAACATTTCGAAAGAAAGAATTAAATTTGGGTATTCCTTTATATACACAAGAGACACTCCTAAAATATATTAGTGGTTTACATTCTTATCTCAAGCACACTATTCTTATGCTAAATCCTTCTAACTTTGATGAAGTATGTGTACAAGCCATTCACATTGAATCAAGTAAAGGGAATATTGGTGATAGTGTTTCTATAGATACTTGGAAAATAAAGGATTTAGGGAAAAGGAAAGAGAAAGATAAGAAGATAGCCACAACAAGAAAAGAGAATCCTACTTGCAAGCATTGCAAGAAAGTAGCCCATGATGAAGATCATTGTTGGATCTTACGTCCTGAAATGAAGCCAAAGAAGTGTGCCAAACAAGGAAGGAAGAATACCACAACTGGGATAGTTCAAGTGGATCTTGGATCAGATTCTGGCGATGAGACAAAGGTTGTAGCTATGGGAATCCGAGGTATAAATTATGTTGCAAGTACTAGCTCTTCTAAATCAGTTGTTGTAAATGATGAGTGTAAAAGGAGTGAAATTTTCCACATAAGGGTCATAACAAATAATATTAAAGTTGATACTCTTGTAGATGGTGGATCAAAAGCAAATATAATTAGTGAAGAGGTTGTAAATAAATTGGGACTTGAAACTAAGCCAAATCCTAAACCATATCCATTGGGATGGATATGTGGTGATAATAATTTGCAAGTAACCAAGCAATGTAAAATTAAGTTTGCAATCACTTCTAATTATGTTTATGAAGTAGAGCTTGATATAGTGCCACTAGGCATATGTGGATTTTTTTTGGGAAGCCCATACCTTTATGATACAAAAGCCATATTCTATAGGGAGGAAGATAAATATTGCTTCAAGAAAGATGGGAAAGAGTACATTGTTCGTGCTCATCACATGAAAACTGACAGATCTTTTGTAGCTACAGGGTAGTTGAAAAGAATGATAAATGCAAAAAAATTCTTAACACTTATGTCTGTAATAAATCAGGGAGTTAGTGATGCTAAACATGAGATGGTT